>WSYH01013492.1:5503-16978 GCA_036426205.1 Ascaphus truei
GGGGGGGGGGGGGGTGACGTGGAAAGGCTCCTTCTGCAAAGAGAGTGCCGGTGGATCTTTACACTTGGCACTCTTCTTCCGCATGGCCTAAATGTATACACTGGTTATGCTATGTTTCTGTAATAGGGGAGTTTATGTATCTCCCTTTAGCATATCAATCTGAGGTACTTAAATATTTAAGTATTCTTTGTTAGCTGTTTATTTCTTTTACGATATGTGGTATAGTTTCTTTATGTACCCCATAGACCCCCACCCGGTCGCAGATCGGACCCCCTAAGGTGTACTAGTGCCTGGCTACGTGTCTTAGTGTGGTGCATACCTGCTGGCAACAGGAGGGCCTGAGTCTCCCGCGATGGCATGGGGAATGCCAGGATCAGGTTTCTGGGGTGAATGCCTCCGTCTCATTTAATGGTGCAGCGCCTCCATCTCTGGTAAGCCCCAAGGACGAGAGATTCCAGTCTCACACAGTCTTTCTTAAAAGCAGCAGCAGCTCTTTATTGTCATAGCAGCAAATTAGCAGCAACAAGACTGTCAATCAGGTACAGGGGTCTTCTTCCACACAGGATTGCTCTCCCTCAGGATGGTATCTTTGTCCCTGCCACCACCCCAGGTCACGGGCACCCAGGGTGGGGCTAACTCTTCCCTCACCCCCTAAACAGGGTGTGAGTCATTGGTCCACCTCACTTTCACACTAGGCCCTACTCCTCAGGAGCCTAACTCACTCTTGCTGGCTGTACTTCTTAACTCTCACAGCAGACTAACTGACACTTCTCCACACTAAATAGACTGTGCACTGCCCTTTATGATCTCAGCAAGCCCCTCCCCTGTGTCTCTTGCCTTAGACACAGGGTCAGGTGACCTCTTCCCTCACCCCCTAAACAGGGTGTGAGTCATTGGTCCACCTCACTTTCACACTAGGCCCTACTCCTCAGGAGCCTAACTCACTCTTGCTGGCTGTACTTCTTAACTCTCACAGCAGACTAACTGACACTTCTCCACACTAAATAGACTGTGCACTGCCCTTTATGATCTCAGCAAGCCCCTCCCCTGTGTCTCTTGCCTTAGACACAGGGTCAGGTGACCTACCTCCACCACTCAGAGCAGTGCTTGAAGTGGGGGAAACCCATGATAACTTCTGGCAGCCTGCCCTTACCAGGGCTTATACCAGAAGGAGGAAAGACATATAACCCAATTTCTTACCAGGGCTACACTTACAACTGTTTTTATTCAAAATAGTCTTCCATAAGTCCTTACTCAAGACTTGGTTATATTACATTATATTAACACATTACACACATAGATTTCTAGTACAGTAGCGACATACTTTATCGCACTAAATGCCGGCGGCATGCCGGGATCTACCCCAGCTGCCGCCAGTAATATCCGCGCGCCGCCGCGTTTCCCACACGCACCCCCCCTCCACCTCGCGCGCAATTTACTATCCTTCCGGACCCCGAGCCCGGCTTCTGCTCTGCCCCTCTGCTTCCCCGCACCCCCGCTTACCTTAATTTGATGTCCAGGGGTGTCGGGGAAGCCTGGGGAAGACGGGGAAGCCGGGCGCGCCTGTGACTGTGACGTCACAGTGCGCCGCCACGCGCCGCGGCTACCCGCTTCCCAGCCTCATACAGCCAGCGGCATTTGCTCGAATAAGAGCTGCCGCTGCTGTACACTATTTAGAGAATTTTATTTGACGTTTATGGTCTCTACCATTATATAACATCTATTGATATAAGTTAACACATTTGATATATATTTAATAATTGTACCTTCACATTCCTATATCACTTATTATTTTACACTGTATTATTCAAATTATTCTTTATGTGCATTTTATTATTTATTATATATATATTTTTACACATTATTTATGTAGCGGGTGTACCCCTAGGGTACTATAACTACTGGTACTGCTGTCACCTGTGAGGCTAACAGGAGGCCTGAACCTCCACCACTGGGAGTCAGGGGTATATTCTTACACTCAATGCAGCGCCTCCACCAATGAGGGATCCCAACGTGGTGGGGGTGTGCCCTCACCAGAACAATCATCCAGTAAATACACACAGTGGAATGAAACAGTATTTACTGAGCATGTACTGTGACTTAGGCAAACGTATAAATGCATAACATCATTACATCCATATAGCATCAGGATATCACCCCACATGTCAATCATGGCATTGCATCACATATCAGTTAGGGTGATATCATAGGGTGACACTCTGCCAGAGCAATTCAACAGGACGTTGCTTGACATGCTCGGCACGTTGAGGGGTGCTCAGAAGACAGAGTGGAGCCGACATGTGGAAGCCCTAGTACATGCGTAAACTGTACCCAACACGAGTCCACGGGATTCCCCACCATACTTCCTTATGTTTGAGCGAGAAGCCAGGCTGCCGGTGGATGTACGTTGGTGAGTGTCAATAGACGGGATACACAACTCAACAGACTTCAAATACGTGCAGAGGCTTCAGGAAAACCTGCAAAAGGCTCACCAGCAAGCCGAAAGGTCCGCTGCTCAACGCAACGCCAACAACAAGAGGCGCTACGACCACAAGGTCAGACACCGGGAAATCTGTCCTGGAGATGCCATGCTTCTCCGCAACCTAGTGATTCCCGGGAAACATAAACTCGCTGACCGTTGGCGTGACATGTCTTTGAGGTCAAGTCACAGATGCAGGGCCTTCCGGTCTACCGTATAAAAGACACGGATGGCTGGGTAAGTGTCTGGCACCGTAATCACCTTCTTCCTATCCCACAAGTGAGAGATGATGAACCAGAAATTCCGGCTACACCACTGGACGGCAAGCCGGAGCAATCAGACACTAACCAAGAGACTATAAATGAAACTATAAGAATCAGGTACACCCAGACTCCCATCGGCAGAAGTTCAGGCCTTCTGTGAGCCACAGGTAACGCACAACACACCGTAGTCGCCATATCTTCCATAGGGTAGGGGAAAGTGTACTACATATAGATGTAGCCAGGTCCTCGCTGCCTGTCAGCACCCTCCTCAACTTGCTGGCGATCGCGGGTGCCGCCGAGTACAATGGCGGCCCCGCCAGCCGATCGCAAGAGTGAGGGCGGTCAGGATCCTGCTCGGGGGTTGCCGGGGACACGTGCGGCCGGTTGCCACGGCCGCGATCGCGTTGCAGGGCTCCCGGCGCTCCCGAAGCAGGGCGGCGAGGACGCCGCCATCTTCTTGCTGTTCGCGCATGCACAGTGCAGATCGCGGTGCTGTGGCCAGCAGGGAAGTTCGCGCATGCGCAGGAGATGCGCGCGAGAGGCAGCCAAACGGTAGAGGGCTCACAGAAGAGACTACATCTCCCATGAGCCTCAGGAGCACCCCACGTGACGCCAGGGAGCCAATAGGGCTGCAGCATCTCCTTGCAGGGGAGATTAGATAAATTTCGCGGGCATTGGAGCCGTAGCTTGAGTCAGCGCCTAGGAGCAGCCAGGGGAAGGAAGGACGGTAGGGTGCAGGAGTCAGTGGACTCCCTGCACTAGGCACGCAGCCCCCAAGGCCGAGAGATAGCCCTGAGCCACCCAGTAGTATTGAGTGGTGTAGGGACAGGCCCAGGTTAGGGACCTGTCACTTACTATCCAGATCCAGAGCCAGTAGGGACAACAGCGGACGCTGCGCGTCTATCCGAGGTTGGGCTCAGAACTTTACTGCCGTTGCAGTAGCCATCCGGGTGGGGATCGACCCGGACGGTAGCCCCTGCATTCAGCGACAATCAGCCTTGGATCCTTTGTGAAGTTCCTTGAAGGCCCGGGCTGGAGTGTCGGCAGGTAATCCAGAAAGTGCACAACGAGTCCTATCATATTCAAACGGGACATAGTGGCTGCGCAGTCACACATATCTATCTCACTTGAGGGTAGGGTCGATACTGTGTGGGGTTCTGGACACTGGGGTGGGATCATCCGGTGGGGTGTGCGTTAGGGAAGTAGCGTCCTGGAGACGCTTTAGTTAGTGTCTCCTCTAGGGAGGGACACCTGTTGATTATTAGGGTTTGCTTGAGTACAGTCTCGCTAGTAAAAGCATTATTGGTATTAATACATACGGCTTGTGTGCTGAGTATTTGTAGTGTGTCCAGCGAGGAAACAATTCCCGCTTGCTGGGAGCCATCGCAGGTGGAGGCGCTGCACCAAGTACAGGGTTTTCTCCTAATATAATTGCGCAGGTTCTCCCGTGGCGGAAGCTCAGCCCCTCCTGTGAGCCTAACAGGTAACGCACCACACCTGGTAACTGTAGGTTCTCCACACTCACACTATATTTGCTATTGGGTGGGGGGAAATTCCCGTTACATTTGGAGGCGCTTGTGAGATCCAGACCTGGGGTGCCCTGTTCCATTTTTGTGTCAAATTGTCCACCATGTTACTGCCCACAAGCCAGAAGGTTCATGCCTGGGCCATCAGGATGGGAGAGGAGCCCAGCCAAGTGGTTGCAGTAGGGAATGTTTCCACACGTGTGCCGATGAGTGAAATCTGGAAAGCCCTAAAGAAACTCCTGGGTCTAGACCAATTGTGTGTGATAGACCATAAGAATGGCGCCCCTCGTTACTGGGCTGCCGTACTAATGAGGGCGGAGCAGGAGATATGCTGGGAAAATGCCCCTCTGACTTTATCAGCCCTAGGTGCCCCACCAGAAGGCTACCCTCTTATCTATGCAAAAAGCTGCAGTGTAGTTAATGGGACTGTGCACAAAATGGAGGCTCACTCATCCAGTGAGTCCCTCCTAAAATGGCGTCTCCCGCCAAATCAGGAGAGCACATGTGCTGCTGACTGCCAGCCTGCACCAAAATGTTTTGCAGAAATCTGTCCGGGACTGGCGGAAAAACCCGAGCCCCGCCCCCACAATGTGAGTGACTTAGTGCAGAACCAGAAACAGTCCTTGAAAGGGTGTGTCGCCCCGCCTTTACATTCCACCTGGGGGGAGCAAGCCCAGTGAGCCTCAACCAGTAACTTCTGTTCACCATAAGGGAGATACCGGATGCAGCGAAATACACCCTGTGCAGTTTGAAGTCTGGCGGACAAAGGCAGGGGATGTGTCCGTTCTTTTGTGCGAGTGCTTACAAGAAGACCTTATTACGTCTGGTGGTGTGGAGTTTGATGTATTTAAGCGACTGATAGCACACAAGGTGGCAAGGGTGAGCGAGGATGGGTGCATACGGTGTGTCTGTAACAAATATGACTGCCCACTTTGTAAATTGGCCTGGGGAGCCAGATGTGATGACTGCAGGGCACAGTTCATGAAGCCCGTGCTGCTGCGGTCTGCAGAACCCGCAGAGGAAGAAGCGGTCGACTTTAATACTGAGCCGGTCAGTGGAGCTAACCACTCTACCCCCCTCACAGAAGTTTCTGAGAGCTCGAGCACTCTAACCGCGGTTCCAGATCCGGTTCCAGAGTCGGTTCCAGAGCCAGAACCAGCAGAGAAAGATGCGACTGACCTCTCTACTGGGGTGATCGATGCTGTTGACCCATCTACCTCAGCCACGAAGATTTCGGAGGGACCGTGCGCTCTAACCCCAGTTCTAGACTCGTTTCCACACTCAGAACCGCCGATTCCGGAATCACAGGGTAAGGTGTCTCTACCCCCTGTCACGGTTGTGCTCGCCACAAACCTGGGTCGGACCGCGTGGCTGAGGTGGGGTTGTAAAAGCACCGACCTTAGACCGCGCAGGCTGATCCGGATTGCGCAGTTCGTAGTCGTACGTAGCAGGGTCTGGAGAAGGCAGCATCGTCGCTGGACAAGCCAGGGTCAGGACTGGAGACATCAGGGTAAACGTTGTTCAAGCAGGAGTTCGGCAACATTTAGTCAGGAGTTCCCCGCTTCAGCTTAGGAGCGCGGGAGTGGACTCTGCGCGTGCGGCGACCATGGCCCATGGTACTGGTCTCAGGAAGTAATAGGCAGACCGGAGTGGGCACACAGCCAGGCAGCACTGGTAAACCAGTGCTTCAGCGTAAGAGTCCTGGGCGGACTGGAGAATCCTCCGCTTCAACACAGGAACCAGGACACGGCCTCTGCAATGGGGAATGAGCAGCAGGCCCCAGGAACCAGAGCGCTGAAGACAACACAGGGGAAACCTCCGCTTCAGCACAGGAGGCAGGAACAGACCGCTGTGAGACACTAGCAGCCGGTCTCAGGAAACAAGGAGCTGAAGTAACATGAAGAGTACTCCGCTTCAGCACAGGAACTAGGACAAAACAGAGATAACAAGCCAGAGCTTGTGGCAGAACACTCGGTGACATCCAGGAAGGACTATGCTCGGCAGGGAGCATTGTGGGAAGGCAGTACTTAAAGGTCAGTGAACCAATAGCAGAAGGGGCGTGTGACAGCATTGCCTCAATGAGTGAATCCAGGCTGCAGTAAATATCAGGAGAAGTGTTCCAGGACTGCACGCCCAGGCGCAGGCAGGATGTTTGGGTACGGGGAGAGCCCGGGAGCAACAGGATGTTTGGGTACGGGGAGAGCCAGGGAGCAACAGGATGTTTGGGTACGGGGAGAGCCCAGGCGCAGGCAGGATTTTTGGGTACGGGGAGAGCCCAGGGACACATAAGGACATGTTTGGGCAGCAGAAGATAGGGGATTGACACAGGATGTACAGTAGTTAAGTCCAGTAAGAGACATGTTTATGTCCATAACATCTATGTCGCTGTCTGTCCCTCCCCTCTGGCGCTGTCTGTCCCTCCCCTCTGGCGCTGTGTGTCCCTCCCCTCTGGCGCTGTCTGTCCCTCCCCTCTGGCGCTGTCTGTCCCTCCCCTCTGGCGCTGTCTGTCCCTCCCCTCTGGCGCTGTCTGTCCCTCCCCTCTGGCGCTGTCTGTCCCTCCCCTCTCGCGCTGTCTGTCCACTGTGGAGAGAGAGATCCTGGATCCCCTACATATATTATTTATATTATTATATGAATATATTGTGCCTGTGTTACATTATTCTGTAACATCCTCAGAATGGCACAAGTCCTGTAATGATTACATATTATGTGTAATGTTTGTACAATCCATGATCTTTGTGCTCATATTGGCACAGTGGGGTCGGTGAGTGTGGTGCAGTAAAGTCAGTGATACAATAGACAGAATTGGTGGGGAGGCCACTGAATAGATTACGTGAGTATAGAGCTGTTGACACGAGATTTGTCCCTCTCACTGATAAGCAACAAATCTGCAGGAGTATGACACATATCCACGTGTGTCTCTTGCTCTGCACAGGGATATTTATTACTGTCTCTCTATATGTAGGATTATATAGTTGTGAAGAAGCACGGTGAGCGTGTCACAGACAGCAGCAGGCCCTGTGTGCCAGAAGGATTCTGCAGGTCCCAGAGACCCGACATGGATCATCCAACTAACTCCCTGATACATGAGAGAAGCAATGACAAGAAGCTGATGTCTGAGAAGATCCTGGAACTCACCAACAAGATCATTCACCTGCTGACCGGAGAGGTGAGGGCTGCTGGGCAGTGTTACATTTTACCATCTTTATGTCTTCATTCAGCCTGGTCTTGTACAAACTTTGTTCCATGTATCTGCATTTTCCTCTCTCCCTTGCTCACCTGGCTTTCCATAAGTAAAAGATTCTTACAGGACCAGTTATTATATCTGGATACTGAGTGGGGGATTCTCTGTGTTTCAGGTGCCTATAAAGTGTGATGATGTTGCTGTCTATTTCTCCATGGAGGAATGGGAGTATTTAGAAGGACACTGGGGGTCTTACAAGGATGTGATGGAGAATAACCAGAACCTCAGCTCACTGGGTAAGAGGAGGTTCCTCCCATTGTAATAGGGACGTCAGTCCTGTGGGGATCCAGCAACAGGAGCTCAGGTTACACTTTGTATTCTTCATAACTATTTTTTTTTTTATCGTATATATTTTTTTATTTTTTCAGAAATCATATTAACATATAAAGGGGGGAAGGGAGTGGGGGGGAGGGGGGTACAGAAAATAAAAGGGTTATGGTGTGGGGAGGGGGGGTAGGGCGGTGGGGTAGCATCCATCACTGGCTTCATGCAGGAAGCAAACATTCTATGATACTTGTCACATCCTATGCTAGGTCTAGGTCTACCTAACCTTTAGTAGTTATTACTGGTTTCCTTACTATTTTATGGTTCCTATTGGGTTCTTCCATATGTATGTCTCCCAGGGGTCCCATATCGTCAGGAAGGAGTTGTGTCTGTCGTGTATTAGGCTTGTAAGTCTCTCCATCGTCATTATGTAGTTTATTTTGTGCAATACCTCGTTGATCGGGGGTGGGTCGTTCTTTTTCCAATGTCTTGCTATTAAATTTTTGGCTGCGGAGAGGATCTGCGTTATCAAAAAGTCTATTTTTCTCTCAAGTCCGTCTGTCGGTTTTAGTAAGAGCACTGTTTCTATGTCCCATGTTAGCTCTACCCCTGTTGCTTCTTCTATTAGGCGTCTAACTCTTCCCCAGAATAGGATGATTTTGGGGCAAGTCCACCATATATGTTTAAATGTGCCTATTTGGCCGCAGTTACGCCAACACATTGGGGAGGTTAGCGGGAAAAAGGAGTGGAGGCGGGCTGGTGTGTAATACCATCTGTGTAGGACTTTCAGGTTGGTTTCTCTGATTAGGGAACATCGGGAAGCTTTAGCTGTCCTTTCGTGAATTTCTGCCCAGTCCTCTTCCTCTAGGGAGTTTCCTATGTCGTGTTCCCAGTCTAGAATGTTTTTGCTTGTTTGGTCGTCATATTGTTTTAAAAGTACCTGATAGAGTTGGGCAATCGTTCCTTTATTGTAGTGACCTCTTTGGTATAGGCTCTCAAAGTTGGTGAGTGGCCTATTCTAGGTGTCGTTTGGTTGGATTGAGGAAACATAGTGGGCCAGTTGTATGTATTGGAATATTTGTGTGGTTGGGATGTTATATTCCTCTCTTATTCCCATGAATGATTTAACTTTCCCTCCCTGTTGCATGTCTCCTAACCTAGAGAGCCCTTTCTCATCCCATTGCTTAAAGATATTTGAGTTGTGAGCTGGTGTAAATTCGGGATTGGCTCCAATGGGTGTTAGGGGTGAGGGAATGGAGGAGATTTGCCTGTGTTTGCAGTTTTTATCCCAGATGTCTAGAGAGTGCAGTAAGACTGGGTGGGCTCTATAGGCTGTTTGTCTGTTCCCCTTTTTTACCCATAGAAGAGACGCTAACTCCTTTGTCCCTGCTTCCACTCTCTCTATATCCACCCACGGCTTTTTCCCTGGGGTTGCGGACCAATAGATTAGCGGACTTAGTCTAGCCGCTTCATAGTACTTTGTTAAGTCTGGTTGACCCAGGCCTCCTCTTGCCTGGGAGAGAGCCATCAGTTTCTTCTTTATCCTAGGTTTTCTGCCGTTCCATATAAATTTGGTTATCTCTTTTTCCAAGTCTCTTATTACATAGGCTGGAACCGTGACGGGGAGCACTTGGAATAGGTAAAGTATTCTAGGTAATAGGTTCATTTTCACTGATATTATTTTACCCGTCCATGATATCTGGTATCTTGACCAAGATTCCAGGTCTTTTTTCAGGTTTTTAATAAGATTCGGGTAGTTTGCTCTGTACATATTATCGTATGTTCTCGTAATGTATATTCCTAGGTATCTCATCTTGTCTGACATCCATTTTATTGGGAATTTTTTCTTTAGTGCGCTTTCTAGTTCTGGAGGTATGTGCAGGCCTATAGCCTCTGATTTTGTGTTGTTCACTTTAAAGTTTGAGAGTGTGCCAAATTCGTCTAGCGTGTCAAATAGGTTTTTTAATGAGGTATCCAGGTTAGTCAGAGAGAGTAAAGTGTCATCCGCAAATAGCGACACTTTATATATGTTGTTTCCTATAGGGACACCCTCTATCCCTTGGTTCTCTCGTATTCTTGAGGCTAATACCTCTATGCACAAAGCAAATAACATTGGGGAGAGTGGGCACCCTTGCCTGGTACCGTTAGAGACTGCGAATGGTTCTGATGTGTAACCTGAGGTGCGAACTGTGGCTATTGGGTTGGAATATAGCGCTTTAATGCCTTTAATAAAGTTTACATGTAGGCCCATCTCTCTGAATACCCGGAACATAAAGGGCCAGGCCACCCGGTCAAAAGCTTTCTCAGCGTCTAACCCTAGAATCAGGGTAGGGCGTTGGTTTTTGTTACTGTTGTGGATAATGTTAATTACTCTCCTGATGTTATCAGAGGCCTGCCGTTCTGGAGTGAATCCCACTTGGTCAGGGTGTACCAAGGAATTTAATACTCTGTTCAACCTGGTTGCTAGAATTTTGGCGAATAGTTTTATGTCTGTATTTATCAGAGAGATGGGCCTATAACTGGAACATAACGTCGGGTCTTTTCCTTCCTTTGGTATTACAATGATAGAGGCCTTTAGGGACTCTTTTGGTGGTGCTTCTCCGTCTAGGATCTTATTGAACCAGCGGATCAGATATGGCTTCAACGTGTGTTCGAATTTCTTATAATAGAAATTAGTGAACCCGTCTGGGCCCGGGGCTTTGGAGTTCTTGAGGGATTTAATGGCTGCTGAGACCTCCTCTGCTGTTATCGGGGTTCCTAATTGGGCTGATTCTGACTCGTCTAGTTTGGATAGCTTTGTGTTTTTTATATATTCGTCTAACTTTGCTTCGAACCTCTTGTTGGCTTTATCGGGGTTTGTCAAGTTGTATAAGTTACTATAATACTGGACAAACTCTTTATTGATTTCAACCGGATTGTGTGTTAGGCGGTCTTGTTTGGTTTTTATGCTGTATATATTGAGGTTTGCTGTTTTATTGCGGAGTTTTGCCGCCAATTGCCTGTCTGCCTTATTGCTTTTTTCGTAAAAGATCTGGTTTGTCCATCTCATTGCTTTTTCAGTATCTTCAATCAGTATATTTTTAAGCTCCAATCTATCCTTGTCTATCTCTGCTCTAACTTTGTCCGTTGGGGTTTGTTGGTAGGTCTCCTCATTTTCTCTAATACTATTGTTTAGCTTATTTATCTTTTTGTTTTTCTCCTTTTTCCTATGGGAGGCAATACTGATTATCTTGCCTCTGAGCGTAGCTTTATGCGCCGCCCATAGTGTACAGTCGCTGATTTGCCCGTTGTCATTTATTGCGAAGTAGTCCCGTATAGCCTTTCCTATAGCTTTTTTAGTGTCTGGTAGCCTGAGCAGTAGGTCGTTCATTCGCCATTGTGTGCCCGTCGGTCTTTGGTGCATGTCTCTTATGATTAGTGTAACCGGGGCGTGGTCTGACCATGTTATATTGTCTATTTCTGCCTTTATTATCCTCTCTGTCAGTTCACTAGATACAAGTATATAATCAATGCGGGTGTATTGTTTATGCGGGGGTGAGTAGAAGGTAAACCCTTTGGTTATGGGGTTCATTAGCCTCCATGCGTCGACCAGCCCACCCAGTCTTATGCTTTGTTTTAGAGCGGTTGAGCTATTCCGTCTCCGGTATTGCTCTTTGCCCTTGAGCTTCGCCTGGTCTTTATTGCAGTCTATAACGGTGT
>WSYH01013493.1:1324-16975 GCA_036426205.1 Ascaphus truei
GGAAAAAAAAAAAAAAAAAAAAAAAAAAACCTTTTTACATTCAAACATACTAACTTATATATCAATTCAACAAGGCCAGATTCAGTCTTATACACAGGGTTTCAACATCAGGAACATACTTATATATCAATTCAACAAGGCCAGATTCAGTCTTATACACAGGGTTTCAACATCAGGAACATACTTATATATCAATTCAACAAGGCCAGATTCAGTCTTATACACAGGGTTTCAACATAAGGAACATACCTGTGAAGAGAATGCAATTAGATCCATGTCATATCAGCTGAGGTTATTGGTTATTGGTCTTGCCAGAGCCAATGCAATTGGGGGTACAACGCATCCGCACACCGATACGGCAGTTCCGCCACGCCGGGGGATTGTGTTTCTACTGCGGATCCATGGAACATCGGGTTCGGGAGTGTCCATTGTGTCCGGGAAACGGGAACACCCAGTGAGTACAGAGGGGCTCTCTCTGGGTGTAATGTCTCCACGTCCCCTTCTTAAATGTGAACTCCCTAAGAAACTTACATTTCCAGTCTTCCTTTCAGGCGATAAGTTCAAGACTTCTACCGCCGCTTTCATTGACTCAGGAGCTGGAGGAAACTTCGTGGATCTAGAATTCGCCAGGGTTAACCGCATACCACTAGTGAGAAAGAAGGTTCCCATCACACTCGTCGGTATCGATTGACGTCCTCTTACCCCGGCCTACATCTCCTTAGAGACGGCTCCCTTGCTTCTGTCTTCACATCTACACAAGGAGACCTTAGTTCTCGATGTCATTCACGCTCCTGGGATACCCATCACCCTTGGTCTTCCTTGGCTACAGCTTAACAATCCTCTCATTGACTGGACTTCCTCTGCTCCCATTTCCTGGAGGCCGAGGTCAGACGAGACTCATCAACTGCTGGCCAATACCTCTGTTCCCGAAGTTATTCTACCTTCCGTTTACCATCAATTCCGGGACGTTTTCAATAAGGTACAGTCAGACCTCTTGCCGCCACACAGGACTTACGATTGTCCAATCGATCTAGTTCCTGGCTACTCCCTACCCAAGACCAAGACCTACCCCTTGTCGTTACCAGAATCTCACGCTATGGATGAATATATCCAGGAGAATCTCAAGAAAGGCTTTATTCGTCACTCCAATTCCCCAGCAGGGGCTGGGTTTTTCTTCGTCAAGAAAAAGGATGGGTCGTTGAGGCCTTGCATCGACTACAGGGGTTTAAACCACATCACTATTAAAAATCGTTACCCTCTTCCCCTTATTACCGAACTGTTCGATAAATTACAGGGGGCCAAGATTTTTTCCAAGTTGGATCTACGTGGTGCCTATAACCTGGTGCGCATCAGGAAGGGGGATGAATGGAAGACGGCCTTCAACACGCGTAGTGGACACTACGAATATCTGGTAATGCCTTTCGGCTTATGTAATGCTCCCGCTGTCTTCCAGGATTTCATCAACGACGTCTTTCGTAAGGTACTCAATATTTTTGTTATTGTATACTTGGATGATATCCTGATTTTTTCCAAAGATCTCCAGGACCATATACGCCACACCTCCTACGTCCTTTCCCGTCTCCGTGAACACCATTTATATGCTAAACTGGAGAAGTGCACCTTTCATACGACCTCTACTCCGTTCCTGGGGTATATCATTTCAGATGAGGGGTTTATGATGGACTCCGGTAAACTTCAAGCAGTCACTGAATGGCCAAGACCCAATTCTCTCAAGGCCATACAACGTTTTTTAGGATTCGCTAATTATTATCGTAAGTTTACACGGAGTTTTTCCACCATTGTGGCACCCCTTACTGCGCTCATCAAAAAAGGAGCTGATCCTTCTGCTTGGTCATCCGAGGCCATCTTCTCCTTCGAGACACTCAAGGAAGCCTTTATATCCGCACCTATTCTCCGTCATCCCGACATTGAACTTCCCTTTGTACTGGAGGTCGACGCTTCTGATTGCGGCGCTGGTGCCGTTCTGTCTCAGAGACTCACGTCCCAAGATAAGTTACATCCCTGTGCATATTTTTCCAAAAAATTCTCGTCTGCCGAGAGGAACTATGACGTGGGTAACAGGGAACTTCTGGCCGTGAAGATGGCTCTTCAAGAGTGGAGACACCTGCTGGAGGGGTCGAAAGAGCCGTTTACTATTCTCACGGACCACAAGAACCTTCTTTACATAGAGAATGCTCGACGCCTTGGTCCACGACAGGCTCGTTGGGCTCTTTTTTTTCTCGATTCGATTTTCACCTGTCCTATATCCCCGGGACCAAGAACGTAAAGGCAGACGCTCTCTCCCTAATACATTCTTCTGAGGAGAGGCCAGAGGAATCGTTGGAGACTATCCTTCCACATGAGAGGATTCTCGCCACGTCTACTTTCAAGAATCTTGACAAGATTTTGCACTCCCAGAGACGCATTCCCAAGGACTTGGTCGTTCCCGACAACAAACTCTTTGTACCATCCAAATTTGTTCCAGAAGTCCTGTCTTGGGGTCACTCCTCTAAATCTGCAGGTCATCCAGGTTTTAAGAAGACTACTGATCTCATTCGTCGGAATTTCTTGTGGCCGTGGATGTCTCAAGATATTCTGGAATTTACCCGCGCATGCCCCACGTGCGCTCAAAGCAAGACTCTCCGTCAAAAGCCTCAGGGTTTTCTGTTAGCCCTTCCAGTTCCCGACCGCCCCTGGTCCCACATTTCTATGGATTTCATTGTGGAGTTGCCCCGGTCCAGAGGAATGAACACTATCTTGGTGGTCGTGGACAGATTCTCGAAGATGTCCCATTTCATTCCACTTAAAGGATTACCCACCTCCCCCACCCTTGCTGATATCTTTACGGAGCAGATTTTCCGGATTCATGGGATTCCTTCGTCCATTGTTTCTGACAGAGGTTCTCAGTTCGTATCCAAATTTTGGAGAGCTTTCACGAAGAGATTGGGCATCTCTTCTTCCTTCTCTTCCGCCTATCATCCTCAGTCCAATGGACAAACGGAGAGAATCAATCAATCCCTGGAGAAGTACCTCAGATGTTTTATATCCGATTTCCAGGATGATTGGGCTCAACTCCTCTCTTGGGCAGAGTATGCCATCAATTCTGCAAAAAACGAGTCCACCCGGGAGTCTCCCTTCTTTATCAATTATGGGTTCCACCCTCCCTGTCTTCCCATCCCCAACATTCCTTCTGGAGTACCAGCCGTAGATGAACGCATTTCTTGCCTCCAAACCGCATGGTCCAGGATTCAGTCTACCCTTCTCAACTCCTCCCGCAGATCGAAACTACAGGCCGATCGTCGTCGTCGTTCGGCGCCCAGTTACAAACCAGGGGATTTGGTATGGCTCTCCTCTAGGAATATCCACCTCAAGGTACCATCTCCTAAACTGGCACCTAAGTTCCTGGGTCCCTTCCCTATTTGTGAACAAATCAATCCTGTGGCATTCCGGCTCCAACTACCACTCAGTGTGAAGATTCCCAATGTCTTCCATGTGTCCCTCTTAAAACCATTTATCTCCAGTCACTTCTTTCTGGATCAGACTCGTAAACCGGATCCCATTACTGTACAAAATAACGAGGAATACGAAGTTCACTCCCTTTTGGATTTTCGCCTATCATGGGGTCAGCTTCAGTTCTTGGTGCAGTGGAAGGGCTTTGGCCCTGAAGAGAGATCCTGGGTACCTTCAAAGGACATTCATGCCCCGGCTCTTCTTAAGTCCTTCAGGAAAAAGTTTCCAGAGAAAAAGTTCTTGGACCGTCCTGAGGCCGTTCCTGAAGAGGAGGGTACTGTCAGGAATCGGTGTTCTCCTCGCTTCTCACACAAAGCACTCCCTCTCCGCAAGGAGTCCATGGACACAATAAACAATCCTGCCTTACCGGTCTCCACGGCTCCTCACCCCCGCCGCCGTTGCGGGATCACTCCCCTCGGCGATTCCTCTGCTCAGCGCCGGTCGCGCCCACGCCCTCCTACACGCATGCCAGCCCCAGACACTATGTGCATGCATTCTCAGTTTACAGAGCACACGCCTAACAGAGCACTTTTAACCACTGCTGCTGCAGTGAGGCGTCGCCCCCAAGCATCACACAGTTCAAGGCAAATCAAGGATTACACTCAGCTGGGCTGTAACACCTCTCTCCTATCAGGGAGGATTCCTTGCAGTCCTCCAGGCCTGCCCCCTTTTCCCATTGGCCTGCCCAGCTTTATTATGCCTGTGCTTCCCATCACTCGTCGCTCGACATAGTATGGAAGCATTTGACTATTCTCTCAGTGACTCCTCAGGTATTGACGCGGATTGGACGACTACCCCCTCTGGCTCTCGACTTTGGCTCTACTTGGACTTCGTGACTTCTGGCATCCCTGATCTTGGCAACGGCAATAACTACTCCTTCTCTACTACCGGTACTGGCAAGTATTGTCTTCACTACTATACCTGGCCTGGCAAAAATAACACCACACTCCGGACACGCTCCCTTTGCTGCGGGTGCGTGTATCCCTACGTCCCACCTCAGCACAGGGGACGGGTCTGGTCTGCAGGCAGCACCGGCGTAACACTCCACCAATAAAAGAACATGTTGATTTGTTTTACATTGTTCCATTTGCTCCTTTGCTACTGTAACAAAATACAGTGTTTCTAGAATGTCGAGGCATACTGCACTGTATACTGTAGGCATGCTCAGTATAAGAGTATTAAAAAAAATAGAAGACACAAACTGTACTGTACTGTATGTACTGGCACTGTATACTGTAGAAGACACATAATGTATGTGATACATGTAGGATAAATGCATAGTTTTTATTTGTTCGGGTTTATTTCACGGTATACTGTACTGTATATAAAAAAGTATTGTACAGTATACTGTACGGCTGGAAACATCAGCATACTGTTTCAGGAACAGTATTACAGTATTCTATCCTAATCAATAACTACGGCCGCTAAACTGAGACTCCGGTACGTGTTTTTTTAAATCCGATTCAGCAGGCATTGTTACACAAAGCGATATTATCCATTGAAATCCCTCCATTAGCCGTTTTCTTTTCTGAGGAAAAACAAAAAGAAAGGTTTTACTGTAATGGTCAGCCCCCTAAAGAAGTTCCCAGCCAGTCCCACCAATAATTTTCTCGGGAGGCGTCTCCTGTTCACATGCGCATGCGCCTACCGTCGATGTAATGACACGCATACTGTATGCGTTTCAAGAAGGTTCCAATGCGCATGCGCCTAGCGTTCTACCAATACAGTAGATCAGTATCTTCAGTACAGTACTGTAGAAGCCGCCCAGCCAATAATATTGCTTACAGGAGAATCGCTTGACTTTTGAATCGCACCGATATTGATACTGTATTGTCAAAATAAAAAAAACACAGAAAATAATACGGCAACAATACTGTACTCACCATAGAATTTCCCATTCAGCTGCCGCCGGCGCCGGTCCACTGCCAGTCCATCGTTCTTGATCATCCACGTCGATAGTTTGCAGCGGGACTAGTCCACCTGTAGTCAGCTGATGAGGCTGGAAATTGCTTAGGTACATGCATGCTTGATCGAAACTGCACGCGAAATCCGGCTCAGGCTCAGTGTTGTCACTGACGGCGGGACCGTCATTGGAAGGCGGTGCTGGTGCATTGCTTGGCAGCGACTGTCGTTTCTTAGTTGGTTTTAACACGACCCTTCACCTTTTGCCGTCATCATGATCATAGATACAGGAAAAAGCCGGTGATACACACCAATACCCTCCAACAAATTGTGGCTCAATACGATAAAAACAGGGATCGCTACATAACCTTTTCATTATTGCACGCTTCCACGTATGAGGATCTGGAGAAAATTTGTAAAAGTCATAATTTTCGACAAAATACTTATAAATTTGAACAACTGTTGCCATCTTATCCTCTGTTGCATTAATCGCGGCCCAAATCAAATACGCGTAACTTCTGTCTGGTTTTTGGAAAGCGGGCTGCACTTGAACACTCATGGCGGGCGGGTCTCTGGAGAATACTGTAACCGAAACTGGTCTTTGTCTTTCTTTAATATGAAAAGTCTAAATTGATAAATTTTTGCAACCTCTTCCTTCAGTGTCAGGGCCAAGTTACAATAGCACACTGTGGTATCTTTTTTAAATGAAACACCTGCAAGTCGACACATTACTGAAGCGCATGTGCATTACAATTCATGAATATCTGCCATCTGGCGGACACGCGAAGAATTGCAACCTATTAAATCCGAACCATTCTCAATAAACGCATCAACCGCGCGTCAGCCGCGCATGACCCGTGGCTGGGAACGCAAAATGAACGCAGCATGCGCCAGGTGAAGTGCGTCGCATTCCAGGGAAAAAACGGCGATGTGTTAGACTCAGATGTGCCGCAGCAGTAGTATCATAACACATTGCTCGGGCAACCGTAATGGACCACGCAGAGGTAGAGAAGGCCGTGACCTTTCAGGGGCAGCTCTTTTGAATTCAAGATAATCACCTAGCTACTTTGGACTACCAGCTTAAGACCATCACCGCTACACTGCACATCCTCTACGGTCAATTCAGCAAATGGAGTCCTGCTCCTAACCCCCTTGAGATACCCCTTTCTTATTTAATCCTAGGTGGAATTGCACCTTTCATCCCTGCCACTGTTTTTGAACCATAGAACCTTTTGAAACATTCTCTAAGCCAGGGATGTGCAAACTGAGGGATGCAAGAATTTCTAGGGGGGCGCGGCGGTTACAGAGGCCCCGCGTTCTTCCCTAAGGCATTTAAAGTAAATTCCGAGGAGGCGTGAGGCCTCTGTAACTCCCTTACCTGCTCTCTGCCGGCTCTTCAGTGATGCGTCGCTATGGCAGTGCACCATAATTTGCCGCAAAGCGGTCATGTCACCATGGCAACGCGAGTCAAATGATGCGGCAGGGTCACGTGATGTGACGTCACAGGACCCGTGGCGTCATTTGATGCTGAGTCCCTGGAGAGGGGGGGGAGCGAACGCTGCGGCTGTATGCAGGGGGGCGCAGCTCAGGAAGTTTTCCCACCCCTGCTCAAAACCCAGTAATTTTAGGAAAAGGAAATCCCTGACATTTTATTTTCAATTGAGTTAACTGACAAAGCTCTACCTAGAGGTGGGCAAATCCGCCCAAATCTGTTTCCCAGATTTCTCAGATTTTTAACCCAAAATCCATATCGTGGTGTAAAATCAACAAACGGATTTGGTCAGTTTTAAACCATGGGGATTCATCAAAACCCATCAATGGATACAACAAAAATCCGCAAAATGCAGATCGCCCTTTTTGAGATTGACCCTCAGAAATTCACGTACCAAAGGAACCATCCGTTCCTCTGTGGATCCAAATCTGCCCAAATAATATGCCCATCTCTACCCCTACCCTTTAACCACAATGCAGCAATTCTCCTACATTTCTACCAGATCCTGTACTAGACCTACATATTCCCTCCTGGCTGCTGCATAAGACCCCGACATAGCTGGAGCAACAGAGGCCTGCACAAGGTCTATTACCAGTCCTTACCTCAGTACTAGATCCAGAACACTCGGGGGCACTGCTGACCAAACTTATCCAGCCCCCTTAATACCATATTCTGCAGGCGAGACAAGAAATTGTCAAAAGAAGAAAGGTGGAAAAATGTACTTCAAAAGAAAAACATTATGGGGCATATTCTACTGCTGTAGTTGTGGTAAGTGTATATTTATGTGGGAAGAGCCACACAGATTAGCATAGATTCTAAAAATCCTCCTTGTACAGTATATGAAAACCGTGTTTTTATGTGATTTATTTTCAGCTGTGCGCAATATTGCCAACATGCCTCATTCTTGCAAATGTTGACAATTCACTGTATTCTAGTACTTTAATCCAAAATACAAACTGGGCAGAGATACATGCAAATTTGAACATACCACCTCAATTCTGGAGAGAGTGGCTGCTTTAACTCTGTTGGGCAGGGAGTCCCTTACGCCAGTAGTTTAATTACGTTTACGTTTACGTGTAACTTTTTCTTCTTTACATTACTAGTCAATAATGCCTGTGCTAGATGAGTTGAAGGGTCCAATGAAAAGTTTAGGGCCTTTAACCCAGGCATTAGGCATTTGTGTCCAGTAATGTCCTTTCTATGTGGATTATTACTTTAAATGTTTATATGTATGCATTTGTATAACTTTTTTATAACTTAATTTTTAAAAAAATGTCCTGGTTTGTAGATCTTACGATCAAATTTTGGTGGTAGAGGGAGGCTCATGGAGACTGAATGAATTTCCAAAGGTCACAAGGAACTGACACTGGCATTTGAACAAGGCTCCTCTGCTTTATAGCTAATGTCATTTGTTTCAGACTCACTGAGCTAGTCTTTCAGTCAATATATACGTACATACAACCTAAAAATTGCCAAACAATTTATTTTCTCATTTCCTCCTTCAGTAATTGTAAAATGCCCAGTTTATATAATTTGGCTGTGCTGTTTGATATCTTCTGTACTTTATATTATGTTAGTTCTGTTAAAAAAATCATAATTGTGTCGTTTGAACGCTGTCTACCCAACTGAAATGTGTGATTTCAATACAAGTGATCTTTCAGAACCTGAAAATCCTCTAGGATACGGCGAGATCACAAAAGTTTACTACATAGGTATAAATCCTCAGAAGTCCACTAGCTACTTAATAAGGCATTAACCTTACTAACGGGTATCTTCAAAGCTCATTAACAAGGCATTAAGTGCTATTTTACAGGTAAGACAGCCTGTCGTTAACTTTAACAGACGTTTGTGCTAATGATCTGCAAAAGAGGTGGGGACCACCTCAACGCATATCCACAGCCGTCTGTTAAACTAACATAGGAATTAACACCTTTTTATTTAGGTTGTGGCTATAGCTTGAGTTAGGGGCAAGAAGTACATTTTTGGGCCTTGTCCAGGGATCTGAAGGGGGCCACATAATAAGAAGCCAAAGTGAATACTATAGAGTATGCCAAAACAAAAAGACTTGAATGCCTAGTGGCCATGATGACATGTATATAAAATAATCCAAAACCTGAAGGCAACTTTAAAAAGCAGAAAGCACAAAAGCATTCAAAATTATTTAAAAAAAGGCAAAAAATAAAACAAAGTGAAAAATAAATCCAGTCCCAATGGTCTCTTCTCTATCCAGTGGTATTCATTGTCAGTATTGTTGGATCCTCAACTTGACCCAAAGCCCTGGATCCTCAGTTGATAGAAGAGCAGTCTCCAGTGAGTATATCTTCTTTTCTTTTTCTTTTCTTCTTTTTCTGGTATCTTCTTTCTTCAACCACAGGATGTGGCCCCTTCTGCTTCTTCCGGTCTTATTAGACGCCCCAAGCCTTATATAGTGCCTGGGACATCAAAGAAAACCAGTCACATGGTACACAACCAATCCGATTGGTTGATGTACCATGTGGTCCCCTCACTAAAAGTGAGGGAATCACATGGTACATCAAGCAACCTAATTGGTTGATGTATCATGTGATTCTTTCCCTTTTTTAGAGGTCAGAGGTCATCAAAGATTTATTTTTTGCCAGTGAGCTTTGAATTGATTTTGATTTAGATTTTTGGGGGCAATCGTGCTTTGATTCATTTATAAGGCTTTTATTTTTGTTTTTTTATTGGCCATCTGTCTTTTTTATGGTTTGGCATCAGCCCTTTATTGGATTATTATCAAGATGACTTTTGCTATGAAGATGAGGAGGGCAGCCTTCATCCAGACTGTGGTAAGTAATACATTACCCCTACACCACAGGCCTGGTGTTACAAGACAGACCCTATTAATATATGTATCCTCCACCACCAAGATGGCTGCCGCTGGATGCCGCTCACGTCACCGAGGACTCGCGGGATTGGAGTCTCCTTAAGGGATCCGACGCCACCACCAAGATGGCTGCCGCTGACGTCACGAGGTCTCGCGAGATCGGAGTTTCCTTAAGGGATCCGACGCCACCACCAAGATGGCTGCCGCTGGATGCCGCTGACGTCATCGAGGACCCGGATGCAGGAAGAGCCCAAGCTGAAAGGAGGAAGCCGGATGCCAGACGAGCAGAGAGAAGAAGAAATTCAACATAGCAGCATTCTCCCCAGTATCCACCTCACTCACACCTACACTGTACACCACACACTAACAAACTAATAAACTAATAATCTAATACATTACATAGTTATATACATATGAGTGTATATGGGTGTATGTATATATGCGTTCGTATATAAGTATGAGTGCGTGGGTATGTATGCATTTGTACATATGTATGTATATGTATATGTATGAGTATATATGTTTATGTATATGTGCGTATGTATGTATGTATGTGTGCACGTGTATGTTTATGCATATGTATATGTGTGTGTATATATGAGTATATGTGTTTGTATATATGTGCGTGTGTATATATATATGTGCACATATGTGTTTATATGTATGTGTGAGTATATATATATACCTGTGTATGTGTGTATGTGTGCATGTATGGATAAGTATATATATATATGTATGTACATGAGCGTATATATGCGTTTATATGTCTGTATGTGTATGTATGTGTGAGTATATATGTATATGTGTAGGTGTGCCTATGTATGAATATATATGTACAGATGTATGTATATATGTGTGAGTTTGTATGTTCGGGGATATGTGCGATGTGTGTGATGTATATATGTGGATACGTATGTACGTATATATGTGTGCATGTAAGAGTGCATTTATGCACATATATATGTATAGATATATATTTTGATTCTGGCTCATCACCACAATATAGCCGAAACATCTGGCTTTTACCTAGCAGGGAGAGAACCGAGGAGGCACACTCTCTCTTCGACTGCATCGCAGATGGGTTGGGAATCTCTTCATGAACTATACTCCCCAAGGCTTCCAAAATATATAATCCAATCCTTAACTCATTACTTACACAATAACTACATTTTCTATTGCAGGAAATTTTACTATCTATACTGATCCCACTATAAGCAGCTATCACTATATTCAGTCCTAAGGTGTCCTCCCTCACGTTCGTTCCCCCATACTTTAGTATGTATACACATGCTTGTTTATCCAGCGGTAGGTTTATGTATACTTAGGCGGAGCCAGATGACAGACAATATACTTTAATACATTCTCCAGTTACCTAGGCTATTCTCCCAATCGGGATTAATCATAGCCGTAGGAGGTCTGGGCTCAAAGACTCTGGCGGGATCTGGGCGGTTTTCGCAATACGCTTTATACTCACCTACAGAAAGAGCCAAAATTCTGTACTTACAGTTCACAGTTTAGGGTATATAATCTGTTTAATACCTGTTTAATATGTTCGAGCTATTTGCCGCAAGTTTGATTTGTTTTCCCAGTAGAGGAGTGCCGGCGGGCCCAGCCTCGTCGTGGCATATGCCTTCTCTAACCTGGTCCCCTAGTTTACGGGACCAACCTCAAGACCTAGGGAGATCTGACTCCATTTTTGGAGGCAGGCTCATCCAGGTGATGAGACCTGAAGTCCCTCCCTCTAGGCGCAGGAGCCGTCCTCGGGGGCCCCCGAGGCGAGCTCTTGTCTTCCCTTTTTTCCCCTACCTTTTTTTACTTTGCATATGTTGCACATTACTTAATTTATTTTGCTCTTTCCCCCATGTAGCTTTCCCAGTATGTTCAACCTCTCCCCACCCCCTCCCCCCCCCCCAACCACACTCCTAAGACTCAAGGATCCAAGGGTCACGCTCCAGACGCGGGCAGAAAAAGACAAAGCTAAGACCACTTCGGGCATTGATAACAGTAAGTACCCATCATACGACACATCGTACCTCCTCCATATTGCACAATGGCATTAAACTTAATCTCACACAACGTTAAAGGCTTTAATAGCCCAATTAAAAGAAGACTAGCCTTCTCTGATTATAGACGAAAACAGGCTGAAATATTGCTCCTCCAGGAGACACACTTTAGTAAAAACAATACACCTAAATTCCTAGACAAGGGCTTCTCCCAGTTCTATACAGCTTCGGCGCCCACCAAAAAAGGCGGTGTAGCTATACTCTTTAGCAATAAAACTCCATTCGTAGCCAAAACAGTGAAAAAAGACGCGGAAGGACGTTTTCTAATCCTTGTAGGTACTATACACGAACAACATATCACCTTAGCATCCTTATATGCCCCATGTGTACAAGATGCTGCATTCTTCAATAAATTTTTCCGAATTCTGCGCTCAATATCCCAAGGCAGCATAATCCTCGCAGGTGATTTCAATATAGTAATACAAGCTTCCCTAGATAGATCAGGGGGAAAGGACTCAGACAACAAAAAAGCTCACTCCTCCCTACTTAAAAACCTAAAAGATAACCAATTAGTGGACATTTGGCGAGAGACACATCCGACGAGTAAGGATTATACTTTTTACTCCCATCCACACACAACATATAGCAGAATCGACTACTTCTTCATTTCGGGTCAACTGGTCCCTATGGTCGCTCGTTCTGAGATCCATGATATTTCATGGTCCGACCATGCACCTATAGAGCTACGGTGCACTAAAATTCAGGCCTTTAGACCAGGGGCGAACTGGAAACTAAATGAATCAATCCTAAAGATACCCGCACTCTGTGATGCTATAGGTCAAGATATTGATCAATTCTTTAAACTTAACACAGGCTCTGTGGAATCCCATATTACTCTTTGGGAAGCTCACAAAGCTACACTGAGGGGTCTACTAATCAGCATCACCGCTAAAAGAAAACGGGAGAGAGACGCTAAAATTATTATTCTCCAAGACAAACTCCACTCTCTACTAGTATCTCACAAGTCTCACCCAAACAAACAAACACTTCAGACATTAAAAGATACCAAAATTGAACTAAACATGTTATTAACTTCCAGGGCCGACAACTCACTAAGCTGGTCAAAGAGGAAGTTTTATGAAAAAGCTAACAGGCCGGATACGATGCTAGCCCGCGCGCTAAAAGATAGACAATCTAAGTTTAATATCCAAGCTTTACGCTTAAAATCTGACATCCACACATCCAACCCCCAAAAGATAGTAGAAGAATTTGGCTCTTTCTATGGCTCCTTATATGATGGGAAGAAAGTGGCACATAACAGCAAAACGAGCAAGGCTCTAAGAGATTTCTTAGCCAGCTCAAAACTAGAGAGATTAACAGAGAGCGAAAGCAACAAGCTGTGTACTGACTTCACATTGGAAGAAGTGTCACAGGCTATCAAAGAACTCAAATCTTCAAAGGCACCAGGTCCGGATGGCTTTTCAGGGCTCTACTATAAGAAATTCTCAGAATTACTTGCCCCAAGGCTGCTCCACATGTTCAACGCTATCTTAGCGGGAGCCCCAATCCCCGGAGATATGCTGCGGGCGTCTATATCTCTCATACATAAGCCTGGGAAAGATCCGTTGCATTGTACAAGTTATAGACCTATATCATTAATCAATACAGATATCAAATTATTCGCTAAACTCCTGGCCAACAGATTGAGTACAATCCTACCCAGACTAATACACCCAGATCAAGTCGGCTTCATAAAAGGAAGGCAGGCAGCGGATAATACCCGACGATTTATTGATCTGCTAGAATTGGCAAATAAAAATAACACCCAAAGTATGCTATTAAGTCTGGATGCAGAAAAAGCCTTTGATAGGATTGACTGGCCATATCTTAAGGAAACGCTCGCAGCATTTGGATTCGGGGATCAGGTGAGCAGAGCAATTATGTCTCTATACTCAGGCCCAACAGCCAAGGTTATACATCAGGGTTTCCCCTCTCTCCCATTCCAGATTCAGAGCGGCACGAGACAGGGGTGCCCTTTATCCCCTCTCCTGTTTGCCCTATGTATTGAACCTCTGGCGGCACACATCCGAGACAACCCAGATATCTCAGGGTTAAACGTATATTCACAAACTCATAAGGCGGCCCTGTACGCAGATGATATCTTATTAATAATTTCAAAGCCCCTCACTTCCCTCCCAAACCTATTTGACCTACTTGACAGATTTTCCAAAGTCTCTGGATTCAAAATCAACCAATCCAAATCAGAAGCTCTAAACATTAATCTCCCTAGTCACACCGAGAAATTGTTAAAGCTCAACTTCCAGTTTAATTGGCAAAAGAAATCCATAAAATACCTAGGTATTCAAATTACAAAAAACGCTAAAAATATCTATTCCGCAAATTATCCCAACCTAATTCGTTCCTTAAAAAAAGACCTCTCCAGATGGGCCTCCAAGCAAATTTCATGGATAGGTAGGATACATAGCATCAAAATGAACCTACTACCCCGTATCCTATACCTCTTCCAAACCCTGCCAGTGCCACTCAGACTGAAGGATATACTCTCACTTCAGTCTGAAATATCCAAATTCATCTGGAAGGGGAAAAAACCGAGAGTCAATAAAATAAATATGAAAAGATCTGTGTTAGCGGGAGGCTTGGCGGTACCCTGCCTGTTATCGTATTATAAAGCGGCTCAATTAAGTCATATTATACATTGGCACTCCGACCCTAAATTGAAAAGATGGGTGGAGTTGGAAGGTGCTGCTAGTTCCCCATTGGACCTTAGCAGTTTAATTTGGCTACCTAAAAACTCAAGAAAACACATAGGTCTGCCGCTCACCTCAATGACTAACTCGTTGTCGATCTGGGAAGCTTCCAAAATTAAGAACTCTCTTACATCAGTTAATTCCCTAATGTCCCCCATATGGAATAATCCGAGGTTCGCACCTGGTCAAATAGGCAGTAATTGTTCAGTATGGAGATCAAAAGGATACAATAGGATCAAGGACCTAGAGGGTTTTGATCTTAAAATTAAAACATTCGAACACATCAGATCAGAACAAAATATCCCCCACTCAGAATTCTTTAAATATCTCCAGATAAGAGCATTCTACAACAAATTGGCCCCATACCCCCCCCCTGACTAAATTCGAAAAGCTCTGTCGGGCAGAAACCGACACTAAGGGACTTATATCAACGATATATAAAGAAGTAGTCGATCTCTCAGCATCACACCAACACACCCCTGCTTTTAGAAACCAATGGGAGACGGACCTAGGAGAGATTCTAGAGGAGGACGATTGGAACACCATATTTTTAGCCACAGCCAAAAGCTCTATTTGCACCACACTAAAGGAGAACGCATATAAAGTACTCATGAGGTGGTACCTCACCCCACTCAAATTATCTAAGTTCGTGCCAGGTTCCTCCCCCCTATGCCCCAAACAGTGCGGAGGAACGGCCGACTTGTTACATATGCTGTGGTCTTGCCCACGAATAGCCCAAATATGGGACAAGATTAGAAATTGGATACAGAGGATTTTTGACCTCACTATTCCCCCAGATCCTTGGCTGTTCCTCCTGAACAGACCTCTAAAAGATCTAACAAAATCCCAAAATAAATTAATTTCTCATTTTGCAATTGCAACGAGGTGTGAGATCGCAGCACTATGGAAACGCCCCGACATACCAAACATCCCAAAGATTCGAAATCGATTATGGTTTATCTGCCAGATGGAAAAGTTAACGAGTCTGGTTAACGACACTGGTGACAATTATCTAAACGTCTGGCTGCCTTGGTTAGCACAGACAGACATCCCCGGGGTTGAGCGTAACACAATTTGGCATTGATAATGGTAGATGCGTTCTCCTGTAGGAGTGAGCGATTTCAAAGATCC
>WSYH01013494.1:0-16974 GCA_036426205.1 Ascaphus truei
TAGAAGAGTTAAGTATATAAGTATATAATAAATAATTTTTTGTTTTGTATTTTAAACCTTCTGGTCTCCCATATGGTTTGGAAATGTGTTTCCATCTACTTTGATATATTACTAAGCTGAGTGCAAACCTATGGGAATTCTTTTTGTGGTCACTCTGGATCATTCCTACAAATAGTATGCTTCTATTT
Organism: Ascaphus truei; assembly: GCA_036426205.1. Classification (NCBI taxonomy): domain Eukaryota; kingdom Metazoa; phylum Chordata; class Amphibia; order Anura; family Ascaphidae; genus Ascaphus; species Ascaphus truei. Next base: position 189 of record WSYH01013494.1, read on the forward strand.
CCCTATCACCGCTATCTGTCTACTTATGTTTTTTGAATATTAAGGTTGAGCAGTGGTCTACCACTTCCTATGCTAGGGAGGAGAGGTGCAGGGACAAAAGAGATAGGGCTAGGCGGCCATATGCTCAAAAAGTGGAGCAAATGGCTGCCACCCCCAGCCAGAGCAGCGCCAGCCCAGTGGGGTATCCTGTCGGCTGGGGGAAGTTGGTAGACGCTGCTCCCATTGGCCCATTTAAACTTCCCTCCACAAGCCCTTTAACTCCCTAAGCCCACCTCAAGCTCTGATCGGCCAATGCAGGCGAGAACTCTGCTCCTGATTGGTCAGTAAGCAGCATCCGCTGTGATGGGTCGCCAGCCCCTCTACTATGCTTTCCTAATACACCTGGGAAGCTAGATAAGGGGAACCTGATCAGCGCTCCAGAGTTCATTCGGATCCTGACGGGGAGGTGAACTAAGTGGTGTGCTCTGAGGCTTTGCCAGAGACGCCTGAAAATGAGTCTGGAAGCCTATCCGAGCGAGATATTTCAAAGTGCTTTTATGCTACGAAACTGTGTGTTACATGAGAAGCAGAGAGCTGGACATTTAAGCAGCAGATTTGAAAGAGCTCTGCCGCGAATTGCACCAGAGAGGTCTGGACGGTTCCTATGGAGTGTGGAAGCAAACCCTGGGTACGGCTACGCTTATAGTGCCGGCGACGCGACGGTCGCTGGAAAATCAAATAGAGATGACTTCCAGCAATCGCAACCAATCCATCGTGTTGCGCTAACTATAAGTGCACACGATGGCGGCAAGGCATTTGTTTTGCCGCTACGTCACTGTCGCCGGCACTATAAGCGCAGCCTAAGACTTGAATGTGGCGCACAGCACCTAGCCAGCTAGGATTACCTCCGTATGCCCCGGTCTGTTTTAGTGATTATAGCTCTGATTTGTGTTTTTGTGTTGTGCTTGCTGGCCCCGGCTGGAATAAAAATCCCTTATTGAACTGCTTTGTCCTGTCTGGTGCCTTGATCCATTGGGTTAAGTTCTGCTCTTTCGTGACAATACTGTACCTGGACTCTCCCCTCTTACCTCAGCCAGGTGGAAACGGGAGCTAAAAAGGTCAACTTACCTGCCACTGACCTTGTTTGTTATAGTTGATAAGGGGCTTAGCCCTCCAACCTATAGTTAGGGACTAACCAATGTAATAGTCAGCGCTCCAAACAGGAACTAGCCCTTTTTTTGTTTTTACGGGGGCTTACATCTTGTAAGTAGGCAACACTTATGAGCCAAGATCCAACATAAATTTCATACACCAGTTATAAAACTGTCTGCACTTAGATTGTTTTGTTTTTTGTTCTATTTGCCTATATGCTCCCACTGGAATGCAACTGGAGAGACACAATGACAACAGACACTAGCAAGGCAATTATCCTAACACAAAGCTATTTATTAACAACACAATACTGGGTTCCGGAGGGTAAAGTGATTAGCACTGAAGTCCAGAGGGGTAAAAGTGATGGGAATTCATGCCTAATTATTTAACAATACGGGTAACAATTTGCTCTTGGAAAAATACTGTATCCGTGATTCCTGGAACAAGAGAAGAAAAAAAATATTAAAAAGCTTAACATTAGGGTGCACAATACACTACAGTTGCCCAATGCATAATGCTACAGCATGTGACTTTGTGCATTATTTTACCCTCAAAGATGATTATGCATCCTGGTCCACATCTAGAGATTATACCCCACACATGCATCTTCAGTGAGTGCTTGGACCATGGCTTCAGAGTTAGGTGTACTTTTATGCGGAATGCAAAAGTGGCAAATCTCTCAAGAGCTACAATTGTCGCATCAGAAAGATGACATCCTGAAAAGTCTCGCCACTTTCGATTTATGCCCGTGCTTGGTCCACTCTTTATCTTGTTGGCCTCCCTTACAGTAGGATGCAAGGAAAAATTTTACAGGTACTTGTGACAGAGTGAAGTCAACTCCTATCAGTTACGCCTGGGAGACATATGTCTGAGTGCTTCATCCAGCACTCATAAGGGTTACATCAGGTGGAGGTTAGGAAATCAGAATTCTTTAGCTGACACCTGAGAGCCAGCAAGGTAGATAAGAATCATGTGACTGGCAGTAGCTGCCAGAGAGAGAGAGAGAGAGAAGCACACTGCTGCGTGAGCCCTTAGCCAGAGGGATTTCACCAAAGACTACTTCAACTAAAGTAAGGATTATTCATTTGCTTACTGACTACTTAAAGTACCCTTATGGTTTGGTTCTGGTTTAGCCAGCCAGCCTGCTAGATAGGTCTGCTGTGTTATTAGTCAGTTTTTCTCCCAAAGTGGAACAGGATTTATTTTGTTAAAGGGACAGTGTACCCGCATGTTATGTTACTGTGGAGAAATAAAGACACTGAACGTTTTTATTTATCCTGAAACTATACGTGTAGACTGTTCCTTGACCTCGGCTACAGGCCGTCCTGCCACAGTACTGTAAAGTCAAACCACACTTTTACCTAAAGTACAGTAGTGTACTGTACAACACTTTACCTGTACTGTCCTAACTATGACAACCCTGTTCTGTCACTCTGCATACTATTGCAATAAATTGTACTTTATTACAGTAAGACACTTATTTTCCATATTTCCATCCCAATTGGCATCTCATCACCCTGATGCTGGTCTCAGATGCTGAGATATTGTGACTGTTCTGTAGAACAGTCTTGACTGTTGCTGCACAGCACTCATCATTAGCCTTGCGGATTTCGTCCACCAGACACTTTGCCGTTCAACAGTTTAAAATGAAAAGAGAAGAATTTTTAAGGCCAAAAAATAAGTAAAAACAAATACTAGACATATAGTACTGTATACAGTATTCTAAAATAATTGCAAAGAAAGCAAGTAAACAAAAAATGCATTTTGATATGCAAGACTATTTTAGAGTAATAAAAGCAGCAAAAGAAAGAAAAAAACATGATATATTTCTATTAAATGCAGTACAGTAATATTTGGGCTCTAAAATAGTTACACAGAAAACAAGTAGACAAAAAATACATTTTGATATGCAAGAAGTGTATACAAGTAATACAGTAATTGCAGAATGAAAACAAAAATACTTACTCTGTTGTGACTTAGGGACTCTGCTTTACACTTTTTCTCTGACCATGGGCATGATAGCTGACAGTGTTTTTGGCTAAATCGAGACCCGAAGTAAGTAAGCAGCGTTTGATCTGTAAAATTCCATGTCCTTTTTGTACATATCCTGTATTCTCATGCTGAGATCCTTTGAATTAACTTTCCTCAGCCACTGCTTTAAAATATAAATCAAGCACAGAGGAATGTATATTCAATGTGTATTCGATCTATATTCATTGTACATTGAATCAACAGAAGAAATGGTGTATTTATAATGTAGTGGACCTCGCTCGACAGATACTGTACTGAATACGCCCAGATTTAATACCAGCAGCTCTTGTCCATGCCAGCCAAAAAATTTAAATAAGGACACAGTGCATAAAAGGTGACACAAAATGCATAGCCTCCCACACGCTGAACTCTATCTTAACGAGCACTTGTACAGATACTTCCATCTGCTTCCATCTATCAACCTCGATTCTATGGACGCAGGAACCTGCTTTTTTTTACTGTACCAACCAGGAAAAAGCAAAAGTCGGAAGCTTTTTCCAAGCCAAAGTTGCCTAAAGAAAAGGTTCTGAAGGCTCCCAAGGCAAAGAACCCTGGCCCTTTGTATGTGAAGAAGAAAAATGGCTAAATTCAACGATGATCAACTCGTTTGGACGGGCCCCAGAAGTGCCCCTACACCCACCGAAGCCGAATCGGACATCCCAGACTTTTCACTGCCATCACCCACCGCCACCGATTCCCAAACATCTGCCCGCTCTGACCCTTTGTCCACCAATCCTGGTCCAGCACCCCCCAGCTCAACTCCTTTAGCATCCCGAAGTCAAAGCTCACCTCTGGATCCCAGCCATGCTGATGTTCATCTGGATGAAACCAGCACTCCTTGGACCAGATCCTGCTTGGTCGTCCACATGCTGGATGTTTTTTGTGGTATCAAAATCACTGGCAACTCAACAGAGCAATACATGGAGAGAATGGAAGCCAAGATAGATCGTGTTTTGGAGAGTATGGATAGGTGCATGGGTGTTCGTCTGGATAAGATTGAGTGGAACATCGTGGGGCTTATTCTTTGCTTGAAGTCCCTGGCCCTGTATGTCCGATGCAGGAGCAGGAGGGTGACTTGGAGGTGCCTTATTCTCCCAGGGAGGAACCACATAACTTCCCTCCCCCATGCACCCTCTCAATCCCTTGATTTGACCTTCATGCTTCTAACACCAAGCACACCACAGGACCCCCCACGCTCACCCACTCTGTTTCCAGGATACACATATACCCTTTTGTTGGAGGAGATGACAACCCCGGTAAGGCCACGACAGGAGGAAAGCATCCTCCCCAACCATCTACCCCCGCTCGCTGCCGGAAACACACCCGCTGCAGCACTCAGGATAGTACTGGTCCCAGGCATCATGCTGAGAGCTGCCCCAGAGCGTCCGGGAGAAATAGAAGATCAGATGCGGTGGTCTACCTCAGAAATTTTTCCAGTTCATCTTTAAACACACGTCAGTTTTGAGATGTACTGCGAGTGGACCCAAAATGTAAATTATGAAGGCAATAAATATAAGATGGGTCTTCCTGCAAATTTAAGGAGAACAATTATGGAAGAAGTGAAGCGCAATTTTAATTTTAACAGTCTTCTAGTGAGAACCGTGATAAACAGCATCAATGGCCTTTTGAGGCATACAAGGGCTCTTCCCTGGAAGTCCATTGACTTGTTTGATGACTACCAGTTATAAATGTATTTTAAAATATAGATGCACCGCCAATGTTTTTAATCTAAAATTAATGACAGTTGATTGTTTTAAATTATTTCATTGTTTAATGCTTATTTTCTATTTTGCATGTCTGGAGCTGGGCAAAGAAAAAGTGCAGGAAATGCTCCCATCAATACTTCCAGGTAAGACATAGGGCTCTATGCAGTAAGCGACGAATATGTGAAATCGGCAAGCTTACCGATTAGGCATGTTATTGGCGATTTTCCCTCTCCGTATGCAGTAAGTGCCGAATCCCTTCAAAATCAAGACGAAAACAAATCCGCCCACTCTCACAATGATTTGCTGATCACACACAGGTTTATCGGCGTGCGTGGCGGGGTGCTGTTACGTTCGCCAATCAAAAATCTTGCTGAATCAGGCGAAGCCAGCATGTATTGGATAGCGCGCCATATTTAAAGGCAACGTGTACTGTTAATCTTTCTCTGTGTTGTTGGGAGTGAGAGAGAGAGAGACGCACAGAGCTGGGCGATTTAATATTTGCATATTGACTGAGAGACTTGTTGTGTATTGTGAAAGCTTTGTCCTTTGTTGTTTTGTTTACATCTTTGTCTTGTTTTCTATGTGGAAGTGTTTTGTGTGATTGGCTGTACATTTGTTTTCTGTTTTTTGTGAGTGCTGTAAGTATGCCCGCAAAGCGTGGGAAGAGTGATGCTGGTGTGAGTGGTAGTGCTACTCGTGCAAGTACGCGTCAGAGTGAACGTACTGTTCAGGGGAGTGATGTTGCTAGGAGTGCGAGTGCTGTTGCTGGGAGTGGGATTGATGTTGCTGGGAGTGGGAGTGCTATTGCTGGGAGTGCGAGTGCTGTTGCTGGGAGTGCGAGTGCTGTTGCTGGGAGTGCGAGTGCTGTTGCTGGGAGTGTGAGTGCTGTTGGTGGGAGTGGGAGTGCTGCTGGTGGCTTAGTTGCTGATGGGGTGTCTGGTGGTGGCGTGCTTGCTGGTGGCCAGCTTTTGGAGTCTCTTCCATTGGAACAAGGAGAGTCCAGTCAGCAGCAGCCAAGCTCTGAGCCTAAACCTGCTCGGAAGAAACATGTGGAGAAGCCAAGTAATCCTCGCTTCAATGACCAGGAAAATAGGGCTCTTGTCACTGGGATTCTGGAGCACTATGACAGTCTCTATGGACATTTAGTAGGTAAGTGTACCTTTCCATTTATTCTTCAAATACATGTGATCCTAGGTCATGTGAGTTTTGTTCATATGCAAATATGGGTACAGAATATCTGTCTATGTTAATTATTGTGGAAACACAGCTTTTTATCATGCGTTACAAGGACAACTAAACACAGACGTTCAATTTGCGATAACTGCATACAATATTAATGCAAGCTTGCTTACATGTCTAGGTTTAGTAGTGAATGCTCATGTGCTTCACATATTACACCTAAAACAGCATGTTTGCTATCTCTTGGAACAGCTAGCAGTGTAGGAAACTGGTGCTTCTATTATTATGAATTAACGTCATATATTTTGTTTCTATTTCAAGCGCGGACAAGTTCATCAATCAAAAATGAAATGTGGGACACAATAATAATTGGTGTCAATGCGTGTGGGAATCGTGTCAGGGACAAGCTGAATTGTCGCAAAAGATTTGACGACATTAGGTCAAAATTGAAAAAGAAAATACAAGACCAACGCGTGCATGCTTCTGGCACTGGAGGTGGCCCGCCACCACAACGTCTGATATTAACTCCATTGGAGGAGCTGCTTCGGGGAAAATTACTTCCCGTCGTCGTGGAGGGCTTGGCCGGTGACCGGGACATTGGAATTTATCCCTCACAATTTCCACCAGGTGAGAAATATTACTGTACTAGGCGTGTCGTTGCTTACAGTTATTTTGCATATTTCCACTGCTTTTTATACTGTCTTCACAATATAAGCATACCTGCATCTATATATGTATATGTCTGATTCTGTATATATATATATCTCAAAATAGACATATATGTTGTAGTCCTACTAAAAGCAGTAAATAATATAGCACGTGCCATTGCGTGGTCATTTACATGTGAATTCCCGAAATGCATTGCTGCAGTGGAAGCAATTGATGGTGGGCGAAGATGGGGAACAACAGGGTAGTACACATGTGTAACACATGCTAATGAGAAATTATTACTAGCTACAGGTACAGAACATATATATGTATAATATTATTGTGTATATGATTTATTTTACTCCTACAAACACGACATTACTGGCTATTGTAATCATGCATCGAATATATTGCATGCAACGGCCTACAAACATCACTTGCACTAACAAATGTATAGTTGTTTATGAAAAGGTCAATTTTTGCTTTATGTCATATACAGACAGCATAATGAGGCACACGTAGCATATGTTATGTCATTGTGTTCATAACTTGCACACTGCAGACGACTATTTAGCTCCTCTACCATTGTGTTAAAGCAGCTGCAATGAATATGTCATCACAGCATACACGTCAACAGAGGGGGTGGGGTTCAGCACACACCCAAATTACAGGGTCATCTTAGGGTCAACTTAGTTCACACCATTTTCACCTGTTTGAAGTAATTGAAAGGTCTGGCTGATTAGGGTTTTTGGGGAAGGGAATACCGTTCTTACAACCTGACTAGCAAAACTGAAGTTAATCACACTCATTTGAAAGCTTAACTCTAGGTACTAAATGCCCCAACAAGTCATTAGTTATCAAACCGTACGTCACACATTAGTTCACTCATATCTATCGTTGAACTGCTATCAACAACACATTATCACACACTGTATGTGTTGTCTTGTTGAGTGACAGCCACATTCAGGTGTGCCACATCTTCTATTAATGTACCACACATACAGTATCCTGTACCAAAAACGAAACTTTTTGCAATATGACCACCTTCATGATAACCATTGTGAATGTTCATCTCATGATAGTTATGTACATTATGATACTGATATGACTACACAACATATGATTTTTATGTACAAATTTAATCAATTTATCCTAACGCATTACTGCAGAAACATAGTATGTTGTATGTTAGGGAACTCAAAAGTTCTAAGTACACAGGCATGTACATTGTTATTACAACTATTTATGTTCACTTTCACACACACATTTTCGGTTAAGGAACTGATGCTGTTAGGTACTCATAAATACAGAACATACAATAACTGTTTGTTCAATATTTACACATGTAAATGTACAACTAATGTTATTGTTATATATAGTTGCCCCTGGAGGACATGTGTCACCTGAGACGGAACAAGTGTCTTCACCTGGGTCATGCAGCTCAACACACCTAGAAGATGAGTGTATGAGTTGGTGGCCATATAATATGTGCACTTCTATATGTTATGTTGTCATGTTCATTATTTGTTTTGCACATGTTCTTTAAATAGGATTACTTAGTGTCAGTGAAAATTAAGTGTAACACAACATGTATTGTGTTAGTGATGTTAACTATCATGTTGGAGTTGTGAGTTTAGAGCAAGTTTTCATTCATTCATATTTCATACTGAGTCCAAACATTATTCGTAAGTGAAGGTAGTTTTTAATGTGAGGATATAAAACGTATGGAAACATGTTAGGTGTTACTTATGACACAGTATAATTACATAGTAAAAGAGCAGAGATTAACATGCCATTTAATAATGTGTACATTTATTTTTAGAACATGATGATGAAGATGATGATGATGCCGCCATAGACACAGAAATACAATCAAGTGACCATGAAGAGGTTCCCATTGAAACAGTTACACAGCCAAATCATCCATCAACTAACACATACGATGCAATAGTAGCTTCTGAGGGAAAAATTGTTGAAGCTGAAAATCGTCGCCATTCTGATCTGATGACAGTGTACGAAAGGATGATATCACTGCAGGAAGAAACGATATCACAATTTTCACATCTCCACAGAGTCTTCATTGAAGTGCCTAAACAATTGCAAAAAATAAACACCTCATTCGAAGCATTAGTTGTTCAGCAAACCCAAGCTAATTACTTGAGAATGACTACAGTACCAAATTTCAACTTCAACACATCACAGGAAGGATCTTTACATGGTGCTCATTTTTCACCCCATGCATCTGATGTTCATTCCCCAGGTCGGGATGTTACCGGTCAAGTAGCAGAAAGTTCTGTGCATGTTCCTGACAACATCCTACCGCTGCCATCTGTAGAAATTCTGGAGCGGACACCTACAAAGGAGGCGGCAAAAACAAAGAAGCACAAGCAGTTACTACTGACCAGTTTTTGGACACAAACAAAAAAAGCCAAACATGAAACGGACCAACCATCAGTTGTGCACTGTATACCAACTTGCTCACATGTGTCAGTGGGCACAAGACCTTTCCGTGATGAGTCACTGCCCACAAGCCCTGCCCGTGAACAGTCACTGCCCACAGGACCTGTAGGTGAGTCACTGGCCAAAAAGCCCTGTCGGGAACGTCACTGCCCACAAGCCTGTAGGCTGAGTCCACTGGCCAAAAAGCCCTGTCGGTGTGAACGTCACTGCCCCAAAAGCCATGTAGGTGAGTCAACTTGTCCAAAGCCTGGCGGTGAGTCACTGGCCAAAAAGCCTGCCCGTGAAGTGACAGAGGCACTCAAAGGGCTATGTTGTGGCTCTACGTGGCTTGCAAAACGAAAAAGGAAAACTCCACGAGGACAACAGCAGGCCTGTTACTTGCTCTCAAAAGGAAAAAAATAAATAAATGTTATTAATTCACTAAATATGTCTTTGGCCTTGTTTTGTTGACTTCAGATTTATCTAATTAATATTGTATGTATGATGAAGACTGTGTTGTTCCAAACTTTCAAGATGTTCTGTAAACACGTGAAGGTTTTGGAAATGTTAACAGTCATAATAATGAATAGTGTTATTATATTGTGTATTAATCGTCTGTTTAGTGATGGTCCACAGGAGCTCAGTGGGGCTATGTTACAAGAATGCTTTGCCATTGACTTCTCGCAAAACATTGTATTTGGTGTGTTACTTGATGTATATTGTAATCATGGCATGTGCATATTATCACATGCATTAAAAAACAAAAAAACACACATCTATTTAACTGCAAAATCTTTCGTGTCCGTTGTACAGCGGATTAGTGTAAAATATTACTACTTCGCCTTGCTTGGACATTGAAGGGTTGTCCTTTAATCATTTATGTGTTCTGGTTTCAAGAACATCTGTGAATGATACTATATATATGTAGTATTATGGATATATGTTAGTCAAACAAACAAACCACAGGGTGTTGTGTGTATGTATGCATGGATGTATATAGATATAATTATATATTTTGGACTATCTTAAACTGGGATAGATGTATTTACAAAAAACATACACTTCATGCTTCTTGTGAAAAACACAGTATTTTAATAATACAGGCCTAATGTTTGTGAACTTATCACTAATGTTGAGCCTATAACAGTATTGGGCCCTAAACCAAAGTTTATTACTTAATTAACTCAGTTTATCACCAATTTAAATAGGTTCATACAAGGATACTGACTGCATCATAGTTGTGGTATCTGCCATTATATAGATATCTTATTGGTTTTAACACTACAGCCCTTCTAAATAAAAAAAAACTTTTTTGATGGTAAATCACATTTACCAGAAGGTCAATGCAATAGGCTCATAAAAGTTTTACGCCTCTATTATGTTAACCTTTAAATAATAATCACACCAATATAAAATCCCACTTTACATATAAGGGCCCTTAAAGTTTTGTAATATACACCCACACAGACATGTAAAAGTTGGGGTGGGTACAGACAGAGGGTAAAGATAAAAAAAACGATAGTGAGATATAGATATTAGTAATAGATATATAAGATATTAAGATGAGATTATAGATCTACAGAGATATAGCTACAAATAGACAGAGACATATACAGATACATAACACACTATAAATATTAACATTATTATATCGATTAGATATATATATATATATATATATATATATATATAATATATATATTTATGAGAGAGAGTATATATATATCTACATATACACACCGTACTTAAACTGATTGCAGAAAGGGAGCTTAACCAGGACTTTCAATACACACAGAAATTTATGAGGAAAAAAACATTTATTTGCAGTGTGTGTGCTAGTTCATTATAGGTGATGTAAGAAATATTTTAGACAGTGGTCCTGTGTTATTTTTCTCAACCACAATGTTTCTTAAATTAAAAGTCTTACCAATGTTTTGGGAAAGTAGATAACATTTGCTACAGTTGGTAGAAAAATGGCTATCACAAACCACAAATGGAAACCAATTATTTATACATCCCAATTGGTGCTTCAAACACGGAGTAACAGTACAGTGAAAACTTTTTATGACTTGAAAAGGAAAGACAGCAAATAGTTATCATTTGAACCGTTTTCATATCTTATGAGAAAAGAAACCAGAGAACTGCAGACATCTTTCTGTAATCTGCAATGGCTATGAATTATTTAAAAATATTGCATCCGCACAGAGGATTACAAATTCATGATAAGCAGAAAAGCGATTTTGTCCGCTTCCTGACACAAAGCCAACACGGGACAAAATCTATGATTGATTAGAGCACAAGGTCCTTATTCCCAAGACCCGGGCATGCGCGAAAAATTTAAATTCATCAGTAAGAGCAACTTTATCAAACTAATGACTGTTTGACGTGTGCCAGGATAGCTTAAAGACAGCAGGTATGCGTTTTGGGAAGAAGTTCTAAGGAAAAACACTTTCACCGTGAACGAGGGCAACATATGTGCTACATGGAATATTTATTCCTTAATGCCAATCGCAAGGATCCGCTACTTACTGTCCGTGTGAATCGATACTGCTGAATATCTCACCATCCATCCTGAAACCCACAATGTACAGAACATAATACTGATGATGTAGTTTACCAAGCCATTCAGTGTGAAAAGCATTGGGAATGGGTTACCAGAAGAAATTAACTACCTCCCCGGACCAATTGTTGAAGAAAGCTGTGGCGGATTCTATGAGCGATTCATGCGAGGCGGAGATGTGGGATACAGGGATTCAGCGTTTGGGTCCAATGCGTGGATATGCAAATGCCTTGGTTTCTGGAGCGACCGGTGCAGGCAGACGAAGTGTTAATTCTAAAGATGGTAAAATAAACAGCGTATTTATGCGTTGACTCAGAATTAAAATTTTTTTGTTTTAACCACCATTTTCACTATTAAATGGTGCGAGGATAACAGCGAACATTGAAGAATGCATTAAAATTGTCGCGATCACAAACAATTGTTGTGCTTTCACTATAAAATATAGTAGAAACTGAAAGAGTAGTACACTTGCTGACGGAATAACATATAAGTAACTCTTCCTCACTACAATTTTAAACATATTAGGCAACATGTTACCAACTCTAAACACATTACCTGTTTTGTTATCATGCAAAATCTACAAATAAAAAAACCGGGTCCACCACGTATGGTGGGACCTTGTCTGTGCCAAGGCGTCCTTAAAAAGGATACGGATGTAAGTACCGCCACCAAGCGACGTGCGCGACCACGTCAAGCCTCATGGATGTGTTTGTTTTGTTTAGTTACGGTAACGGCACTGTGTCATGCGTGCGCTCAGGGTTTGGGCGTAACACTGGCGTAGCGAATGTTTAATTGAGTGGGAGAGTGTTTGCGTGCGCTTCACGGCTGGCTTAACATGACGTCAACGTATTGATTTGCGCCATTGTGTTATTGGCGTGCTTTCTGTTTCCCAAATCCGTCTGTTTTTTAAAAAGAATACAGATATGTACTCGTTGAGAACGAAGGTAGTTCGACCTCGCCCTTCCTTGTCATTTCAAATAATATTTTATGGTTAATGGCTATTTTCAACTGATTGAACGCACACGTATGCATTGTTTGCGCATGCGCTAACAGTTAGTCGACCCAAGCGCGAAGGAGTGCGTGCGCACACTAAGACTGTGCGCGACATTTTTCCAGTATTACAGGCAACGTTTCACTTATATAACCAAAAGAGTTATGATGCTTACTAATTTAATGAAAGATGACATAATGATGTAAACTGACTTCTTAACATATAAGTGACTGACGTGTGTATGTACCACAATCATTATGAGAGCTTGTGTACGCGTTGTCACGGATACATATATAGTAAGAAGAGTCTACCTTTATATGAGATGATTGTGAGGAGGAGCCACCGACTACTATACAGTACTACATATGGAACTAATTTTATATTCTTGCAGCGCTATTAACAAACCAATTACAACTGTGATACACTTATGCTATATTGCATAAGCATTAATTTAACATTATGATGTTGCCAAACAGTTTGCCTCATGACTTTTTTCTTGAGTGTTCTTAATTATACTAACATTTTATGGCATGGTGTGTTTTCTATATAACAACATTCCCCACTCTGCTAACACACTTGTGTATTGTATGTGTAATGGAACGTATGACGGTCGAAACTCTGACCAATAATAATTAATAATAATATGAGCAGGGTTCATGTATAGGCTGCTAGTTGTAGCGCGCTTTACAGGACACATTTTTCAGGATCAGGTCCCTGGCCGTGGAGCTTACAATTTATGTGTTGACGCCTGCGGTACAAGGGAGATAAAGTGACTTGCCCAAGTTCACAGTCACAAAGGAGCCGACACGGGCATTGAAACCAGACTCCCCTGCTTCAACCTCTCAGTGCCAGTGTGTGTCTTTACTCACTGAGCCACTCCTTCTCCCAATGTAAAGGCCACTTACAACAAATAGCCATTTATTGTTAAAAATCTCTTGTGACATGGGTATGTTGATAAATGGTTTGGGATCTGTAGACAATAATGGTAGTGGTAGATGTTGTGGTCCCCTACCATGCATGATGTTCTGATATTACATCAACATCATGTAATGAAGTACGTTCTGGTTATTTATTTACCTAACTAACTAAGTTTACTGTGTTTATTAAAGTTCATAAATAAATAGTCACAAATCAATCTGAGATATATAGCTCCATAATAAACTGCTGCTTATCATTTGTCGATTTTATTAAATGGATACTACACAAATGGGAGACAGACACCAAAACAGTTGTCTTAAAAGTGTCGCATATGCGAATGTGCAAGTGATTGACGTTTATATGTAGAGAATACTTGATTTAATTATCGTCACTATAATGATGAAGGGGACGTGAATGGACATCTCCAAATATATACCAACATGGTTATTGGGGGAAAATTAGGAAATTGCAAAAATTCGATCTAGTAAAATTGGGACAAAATTGTGGTTTTGTTTACACTTTGCACACTTGTTACATGTAGGTCACATCCACACACGTGTGACTTATACATACACATGTCACACATTTTAGCAGTGAAGTTGATTTATTTAGCATTATAATCACCTAATTGCTTAAAATAGATGCTGACTCCACGCATTGGTTGTGTTACAGGCATCATGAGCTGAGTGTTTATGATCGTCAATTGGCACCGTGATTAATGAGCTCAGCTAAGTAAACAAATAAGTACAGCGTAATCCCTTTCTCCAACAAACAATCTATTTACCTCTAGGAATTGTATAAGGAACATACAGAAAAACTGATGATGAAATGGGAGTAATACTTTCTAATACAATGCACATTAAACCTCAATAGTACGAAATGTCAGTTGTCATGATACGAAACGTACATGTATGATACATTTTTCTTTAAACCAATATGTTGGGTTTTTACTTCAAATATTATACGAATATTGAGGTAGGCACATCTTATGCCAGATGTCAGAAAAATATACTTCATGATCAGATTACTGAGATATTACCTATAATGCAAAATGGAACATATACAATTGCAAAACATTGACCCTGCCATCTTCAGTACCGTAAGCAACACACGCAAAGTGTGTATTGTGTTAAATGGTGCAACACCATGTATATTAATGACACTTCCAAATGTAAAGCAGCCTGGTGTACACATCATATGGATGTACATGTTAACACTGCACCTAACATTGTATGTAAGCAATACTAGACGAATGAATGACTATGGCATACATGTGTATTGTGTTTGCATAAGGAACAACACAATGCTAAAATATTACTGCTTTGTTACCCCAGTGTATTCACATACACACAACTAATGTACAATTGAAGAGGGATTATAAACAGTGCAACAATAACATACCGGCGCCACATCCCTTTGTGCAAACAGCAGAGAAAAGAAAGGTGTGCAACCCATATTCATCTGTGTCCTAACAAGAAGGTTATATAACAAACATTATTGTAATAACATAATTAATCTATAAAGTAGTACTAGGAACATACATGTTTTTACTTACAAGAAAAAATGAATTGATGAGATTCTGGCGTGTCTGGCCACCACTGGCTGTTTGTTCATTTTCAGCAGCTACATGGGTGGGATGCTCGTCTACCAAAGGCTCAGCTAGGTCTGATTGTACATTGTTTTTGGAGATGGAAGTCGCGCTTATCTGTGATCCTCAGGGAAATTCCTCCGGAAGGTCTCCTCTCCCGCTGCTCCCTCTCCCTCCGGTGATCAGCCGGCCAGGTATATAGTCCAATAAGCAAAGAAGAGATGGGAGGTGGAGCGCAAAGAAAGAAGATACCAAGGTATGACAGGGTCTGATTTAATGTAACAGCAAAACACAGAAAAACTTACAATTGGTAAAACTGCAGCATGTAGATACTCCCACAGGATCCTGTTTGCGTCTATTTGGTTACCCCAGTCCTGACCGTAACACACTGCTCAGTCACACAGGGACCTTGACCCGGAACCGGAAGTGTGACGACCGAGTGATGGGCGGGCTCTCTCGGGCCGTGGCAAGGGCTATAGCAATAGCAACAGCCACTCGAGAATGACAGGGGAACTCCAGCAATAACAGCAATTACAGAGAATAGGGAGATACTACTGCGCTAAAAGATGCACTCCTACCCTGGAGTGCAACATTAAAGTATAAAACAACCCTCAACGCGTTTCGCGCAGTATAGCGCTTCATCAGGAGGTAACAGGGTATTGCAGGAGGTGGTCTTATATAGGTCACCTCCTAATTATCCAACACAAAATACCTGTGTCAGAACATACTTTTAAATACTTCCCAATGGTTAATGTGACTAATCATGTATACATACAAGAATACTACACTTATTAACATATAAACATATAAAAATTGTACTTTCAATTTTACCCATTATGCACTCTAAAAATACATGTCTACCTGTACTCTTAAAACAATCTAATTAATAGTTACAATTGTATTTTGAATGGATAACTACCCATTTTTTAATCCCTAATGTTGTGTATTATATATTAATATAATTAGACCTTAAATAGCATAAATCTCATAAAAGTACGAAGCAATATTAAAATTAGATTAAAATCAACTTCCAAAATGTTTTTTGCGCTATACAGCGCGAAACGCGTTGAGGGTTGTTTTATACTTTAATGTTGCACTCCAGTGCATCTTTTAGCGCAGTAGTATCTCCCTATTCTCTGTAATTGCTGTTATTGCTGGAGTTCCCCTGTCATTCTCGAGTGGCTGTTGCTATTGCTATAACCCTTGCCACGGCCCGAGAGAGCCCGCCCATCACTCGGTCGTCACACTTCCGGTTCCGGGTCAAGGTCCCTGTGTGACTGAGCAGTGTGTTACGGTCAGGACGGGGGTAACCAAATAGACGCAGACAGGATCCTGTGGGAGTATCTA
Organism: Ascaphus truei; assembly: GCA_036426205.1. Taxonomy (NCBI): domain Eukaryota; kingdom Metazoa; phylum Chordata; class Amphibia; order Anura; family Ascaphidae; genus Ascaphus; species Ascaphus truei. The sequence goes on from WSYH01013494.1 coordinate 16,727, forward strand.
CATGCTGCAGTTTTACCAATTGTAAGTTTTTCTGTGTTTTGCTGTTACATTAAATCAGACCCTGTCTTACCTTGGTATCTTCTTTCTTTGCGCTCCACCTCCCATCTCTTCTCTGATTGTACATTGTGCCTGAGTGCAACATTGTGCAAAATGCAACAGGCAAGGATAATATCAGACACTTTTTGAGGCTTGTATAGAAGAGCCCCACCAGTTCTGTCCAGACACCTAAATCTGGTCTTGAGTAGGCC
>WSYH01013495.1:0-10000 GCA_036426205.1 Ascaphus truei
TATTTTTCATTCTAATATCGGGTAACTTCATTGTTCTTTTCCCTTTATCCTTTGGCTAAGGAAAGATGGCAGCAACTTGGTTTACACAAAATGAAAAGTTGTGAGTAACCAATGTGCCTGTAGACATTGCACGGGGTCTACGGACAATAATACAAGAAGGATTCCATGCTTTAAAAGTTCAAAAAATATAGTAATTGAATATGCTCAGGTGTATCATTTAGTTTAATCCTGTGTGTGCCCCATAGCCACAACATAATGGGGTTCTGGCGCTCCATGATATAGTGGCTATGTTGTGGCTTCTAGGCTAGTTTTTCTAGGGGAGAGGGTGTTCTTCACGAATATGGAGGTCTGAAAGCAATCCGACAGGCAGGAGAACGGAAGAAGGGCGACTCCCTCCTTCCGTCATGTCATCGGTGTGAAGCGGCGATCACGTGACCACTCGCGAAGTGCGTGGGCCGCTGCCCTTCCGGCGCACACAACGGGTTAAAAGATCACCTAGATTACCCCTTAAACACGCCTCTGCCATTACTTCACTGGGGCTTACAGTAGATGGACTGTACTCTGATTTGTTGGCTCTGAAAAATATTGTAAAACCTGTGAGCTATGCTTTCAACTTCTGATTGTTGGAACTGTCATTTAATACAATGGCCGAGGTTCACAAAGTTCCAATAGGGGTGCTCAGTCACATGTTAAAGGCATTGACTTTAAAGGCAGAAAACCACGTGATCGAGCCCGAACCGCTCATCGGAACGTAGGAGAATCTCCCCAATATGATATATATATATATATATACTTAGTAAGTTATGGTGAGTTAAAAAAAGTGACAAACACCCTCCACAGCAAAGATATAGCAAAGGAAATATAAATGTGTGCTATTTGCATGTCTTAGGAGGTCTGCACCTTTGCATAGCCAGTGTAACCAACCCCACACTGATGAGACCATTAAGGTCGAAACAGCTGTCTGTGGGTGGGTTTTTCTGGCTAGATCATCTTAACCCTGGCCTGTGCTTAAAGCTGTGACATTCAGCAAGCTTAAGCCTATAGGGAAACCATGTTAAATGGTTTTGAAGCAAAAAGTGGCACTGTGTACTCATTTGCCATGTCATTCCCAGAATACCTTGCTGACAGTGGATAGTGCTGTGTGCTGGGTGATAATGGGTGAAAGGCGGGGTGCAGACCTGACTAAGGCATGCAATGAGCGTTACAGTTATATTTCCATTTGATAATATATATATATATATATATATATATATATATATATATATATATATATTATATATATATATCTCCTCAATACAGGCAATTTCAGTTTAAAAAGTTAGTTAGAGTGCTCACATAAAGGGAAGTCAGAGAAGAAAGTAAACAATTGCATATCATTGCAAACACATTGTATGCCAAAAAGCCTGCAACATATTAAATATACACATTAAAAGAATGTGAAGCCTTCACATCAATTCTATTTGAAGCAGCCGCCTCCCTTCATAGAAGAGGTCCCACTCAGTCTGAACATGAAAGATGTATTTTTAGATGGACTTTGATGCAACATTTTGTCTTGCAAATTCGTCATTTAAAGATGCAGTCACTGTTGTCGAAAACAGAAAATAGCAAAATAAGACATTTGCTCATTTAAGTTCATCTATTGTCAGTGGTGTTTGTTTGTAGGCAAAAAAAGGGCGGTAAACCTAAAGAAAAATAAATGTTGGAATCTGAACTACATAAATCAGCTTGGAAATAAAGAAATGGTTGTGTCTGTGTCAAGCATGTTTTGCTCGCCAGTAAGTAAATATTCCAGCCCCATTCCTAATTATTTCATAATCATTATGGCAGAGTTCTTGTTGATACTTCCCAAAAAGGGTGCCAGAACTTGATTCCTGAGAGTTCCCATACACACAAAGCCCTATTTTATATAACGTTGTCTGACTGAAGTTCTAAATAATAATTCCAATCGAGTAAGGTTAATGGGGTCATTCTAAATATGCTGCAGCGGCCATTTTGTCCATTTTTGGGCGAAAGCGCCCATAGACTTCCATGGTATTTTCGGCCGAAAAAGGCCCAAACGGCTGCTCGGCATATCTAGAATAAAGGCCCTAGGCAGTATACATTTGCTATGGGTCAGTGTTATTAGACAGCCTCCACAATGTTCTCGTATTGCTACAGATTTCAAATAGTAAGGTTGCTCCTTATTTTAACATGACATTGTGTTCAGGGTGCTGGATCTCTGCCGCAATGTAAAAGAGAGGATTGTGTTTCGAGAATGCAAAGAAGAGGTGTCCAGTCCCACCCTTTATACTAGCAGGTACGTCTGTCTTGACCCGACAGTAATCTATACCAATTCTATATCATTTTCTCTGTTAATGCATCATGATTCATCATCCCATCACCATGTGATCTGCACAGATAATTCGCTTGTGCGCGCGACTAGCTTGGAAGGTAAGAAAGGTTCCTAAAGAGCAGTTGGTGATGTTTGGGGTGACTAGCCGGGGCGGGGAAGAAGGCAGAGGGGACATTGTAATGTGATCTCTCACTGGGAAGATTACAGTGGCACTTGATTAGTCATCTGACATTTATTCCCAGGTATCCACCAGCAGCCAAGTATAACAAGATTGATTGGATCATTTAACTCTATAAAAGTCAAAGCATTGATTGGTATCCCACTTGAAACTAATGGAATCCATTAGTTTCATTGAGAAAATGTTAAAAAGGAATATTGCCAGTTTGACGAAAAGTAATATAATAAACTATTATGCGTGGTCGTTAATTCCCTATGACCAGTGCTTTATTGTTTTAAAATTGGAAAGAGAAGAAATGCTCTAAAAATCTGCAGGAAGATATGTTTATTTTTTGTTTTATCTACCAACAAAGTACATTTAATGTCTCCGTGACATGTTATCTTTTTAGATTGAGCTAGATTAAAATTGTTTGCAATTAGCTGTAAACTGCTTCCAAAGTTGTAAACAGTGGTGTAGATTTTATTTAGAAACTAAGAAACTAATTGAAGGATGTGGTATAAAAAGATGAATAAAACAGATCTCTTAAAAGCCTAACATCTGAAACAAATGCCCCTAAACTTCTTGTGGTGCATTGCCAAATCTGTCTTATTATCTTTTACTCTGCTTGCGGATAATTGCAGGAATATCTTCCCGCAGCAGGCTAACAAAAACAAGGTTTTTTGAATGTAAACCAAATTCTTAGTGCAAAAATGTCAAAACATATCTCTTCTCTCTCGGCTTGTCATTGCATGTTATGGTCAGACTTTGTTGATTATTCTCTTCTGGCTTACTCCAGCTCCATGAACGGATGTAAATTCTTATTATGCCTGTGCACAATGAGACCACTTTGGTATGCACAATGGTAAACATGTTGGGCCCATAGAATGATGGCCACACACAAGTGAGAGTCAGAGTGACAACACCAATCTGGGACTTGTGACCCTCCTCAAGCCTGTTTTCAAAAAAATTAGACAAATGCTACACAACGTTTTTTGGTTTTTTCTACAATATCATTGGAGTCAGTAAATTGTGTAACCAATTACACAATTAGCGCTATATAGAGTGATTGGAATTGGCGGCGCAGCAATGCAGTCCTTTTAGCAAACAAAGTACATGGATATTGCAGTGAGAGTGAAAGTCTTCAGCCATGTTCCACCTTCTCTACCATGTTATTGGTTGCTCAAATCTGGGAATTGGGGTGATGTTATTACCAGAATCCCTGGCTGCCAGTGGAGGCAATGTATGCTCTTTTAATTTGGGGCAAGGCAGTTTGGGGAATACTCTGGGAGGCAATGCGCTAGCAGATTATGCGAGTTGAACATCATATGCTGCAGGAATTGGATTACCGTGAACTGGCTTGTAAATTAATGATATAAAACAATGGCGAGCATTATACGAGAGAACCACTTAATTCACTCAATTTTTAATGGTATTTTATGATTGATGCTGGCTGTTTTTAGACCCAAAAGCCACTAAGAGAAGCACAGATTGTAACAAGTGACAGAATATACAATACAGGCTGTTATAGTTAAAGCCTCCAACGTTTCAGATTCAAGCTTTCATTGTTATAAAGACAGTTTGTTGTTGTTTTTTTTAAAAAAAGCACAACATGGCCATTTTAAGAGTCCAGACAAAATGTTTTTCACATTATACCTCTGGTTAAAAATAGAAAATGGTCAGAGTATTCAAAGCAGATGTGATAAATAGAAAGGTAAATTAAGGCAGTACTATCCTTATATTTTCTCCACAAATTATGTGCAGCATATGTGATTTTCAAAGTAGCCAGTAGTTTAAAAAAAATGTCCTTACAGATTTCCGCAAAGTTCTAAACTCTCAATGTGCAGTCTGCTAACCGGAGTTGACACAAGACCAAGTCTCTCACTGTATTGGACTTTTAGCTCATTATTTTTATTTGCTTACTAATTACACCAAAAGGAAAAACAATGTGTGTATTACATTTGTTGTTTTTAACCTCTGCAGTGCCAGCCAGCGGGACATGAACTCATTGCAAAGCAAAACTTTATAAGGCTGTGTGGCACTTAAGACGTTTGAAAATAAACATGTTAAAATGCAAGGATTTTGAGTGAAACGTAGGAACACAAATGATCTTTAAAATATTGAAACATTTTGTTTTTTTATTGTTTAAGTCCTCCTGGGAAGTTATGTGCAATGAAATTAAAGGGTGGTGTCCCCTTAGAGTACCCCCAAAATGTTATTTTCCAGCTTTTCTTTACACTGTGTGTACTTTTATGTAGTGTTAACCAAGGTAATGTCACTACACAGTGTGTATATAGAGAGGGGAAAAGGTGGGAATGTAATACAATACAGGATAGGGACACCATGCATCAAAAGTAAGTTGTGGCAGATGCAGAACAGCTCTTCCTGGTAAGGCTACGGCCCCCAGAGCCTGCAGCATGCATGCGCGCTGCGAGGCTGACAGGACGTGCAGCCGAATTCCCCGGTCTGCACGGCCATGACGTCACCCAGCAGGTTTCACCCTCATGGCTGAACCACTGGGGGCGTGGCCTAGCGCCTCACGTTAGGTCTAATCACCATTTTATGTGAGTCTGAAAAAACGCACGCGCAGCCGCGGATGCCTTCCTCGAGCGGGCCCCGGTCCAATTGAGGGGCGGGCTCTTGCCCCGGCCTGCAGTAGCCAGTGGAGACCAAGCTTTAGGTGACGGTGACGTCAGGCTGCGGTTGCTGGAAAAATCAAGTTGAGATGATTTCCAGAGATCGTGACCAAGCCGTTGCTCCGTCGCGCTTACTATAAGCGCACGCGACGGCGCAAATGCGTTTGTTTGACGCGATGTGCGTCGCTGTCGCCGCGCACTATAAGCGCAGCCTAACTCTTATTATGCTTTTGTAAATGTTTAAAGCAGCCAGCTATACCGACCACTTGACCATTTAGGTCAATGCTCTGACCAGTGCAGTCATTGCCTATCAAACCAGCAGCACTTGTAGTTAGTAAAATCACAGTGTTGAAAGCATTAGAGGGGGGGAAATCAAGAATAAGCACCCCGGAGAGGGGATTGATTAGTCTGCCTGATGACGGTAGTACACGTAAAGTGTGTGATTCTTCCCCTCTGAAACCTCCTTCAGTTTTATGAATATGTTTTAACAGCTGGAATGGGAATAGCTACTGTACTGTTAGTTCTTTCAACAGAGAGTAATGCAGTGGTGTAGAAAACACTCGCAGCTCAGTGGATTGCGTAAACAAAAAAAAAAAAGCCTTCATTCCTATGCGAGCGATGTTTGTAATGGAAAGGTTTGTACTTGATCTACAAAAGAGGCAATGTTTCAGTTTCAGAGCGTTGAGATGTCATCATGGGAAAAAGCAGAAATCATATAGTGACGATATTATGCTACCATAAAGTGGAGATACAGTGTTCTATCACTATACCGTGTGTAGTTTGCTCTCCACCATATACACACTACGGGCGAGAGATAAAGGCGCGGACGACACTCCCCGGACGTGGGCCGGAGCGAGCGTAACGCCTCGGACTCTCTCTCTCATATACCAATACCTCTCTCTGATACTCTCTTCTCCCTATATCTATAATACTCTCCTCCTATCTCAGCTATATCTTCTCCCTATCTCTATACTCTCTTCTCCCTCTCTCTATACTCTCTTCTCCCCCTCTCTATACTCTCTTCTCCCCCTCTCTATACCCTCTTCTCCCCCTCTCTATACTCTCTTCTCCCTCTCTCTATACGCTCTATTCTCTCAATACACTCTTGCGCTTTCGCTCTCTCTTTACACTCGCTTTCTCTCTCCACCCTCTCGCTTTCTCTATACACGCTTGCTCTCTTTATACACTCTCGTGCTCGCTCTCTATACACTCGCACTGTCTCTCTCTATATACTCTCTCTCTACGTTCTCCACGTTTTCGCTCTATGCTCTCGCTCTTTGTCTACGTGCTCTACGCGCTCGCTCTCTCTACGCGCTCGCTCTCTACGCGCTCGTTCTCTCTACGCGCTCTCTCTCTCTACGCGCTCGCTCTCTCTGCGCGCTCTCTCTACGCGCTCTCTCTACGCGCTCGCTCTCTCTACGCTGCCGCTCCTCTACGCGCCGCTCTCTCTACGCGCTCGCTCTCTCTATGCCGCCGCTCTCTACACGTCGCGCTCCTCCTTTACGCGCTCGCTCTCTCTCTACGCGCTCGTCTTCTCTCTACGCGCTCGCTCTCTCCTACCGCTCGCTCTCTTCTCTACGCGCCGCTCTCTCTCTCCTACGCGCTCGCTCTCTCTCTCTCTACGCGCTCTCTCTCTCTCTCTCTATGCGCTCTCTCTCTCTCTCTCTCTCTCTCTACGCGCTCGCTCTCTCTCTCTACGCGCTCGCTCTCTCTCTCTCTATGCGCTCTCTCTCTCTCTCTCTCTACGCGCTCTCTCTCTCTCTACGCACACGCTCTCCTCGTATGTGCGCACGCTCTCTCTCTACGCGCTCGCTCTCTCCTCTACGCGCTCTCTCTCTCTTCTCTCTATGCGCTCTCTTCTACTCGCTCGCTCTCTCTCTTTCTCTCTACGCGCTTGCTCTCTTTCTCTCTCTACACGCTCGACTCTTCTCTCTCTCTTTCTCTCTCTAGCGCCAGCTCTACTCTCTCCGGGCTCGCTCTCTCTCTCTCTACGCTCGCTCTCCTCTCTACGGGCTCGCGCTCTCTCTCTACGGGCTCGCGCTCTCTCTACGCGGCTCGCCCGCTCTCTCTCTACGGGCTCGCTACTCTCTCTCTACGGGCCTCTCTCTCTCTAGGGCACGCTCTCTTACTCTCTACGGGCTACGCTCTCTCTCTCTACGGGCTCGCTCTCTCTCTCTACGGGCTCGCTCTCTCTCTCTACGGGCTCGCTCTCTCTCTCTACGGGCTCGCTCTCTCTCTCTACGGGCTCGCTCTCTCTCTACGGGCTCTCTCTCTCTCTGTGGGCTTGCTCTCTGTCTCTCTCTCTCTACGCGCTCTCTCTCTACGCGCTCTCTCTCTACGCGCTCTCTCTATGCGCTCTCTGTGTCTCTCTACGCTCTCTCTACGCTCTCTCTACGCTCTCTCTACGCTCTCTCTTTCTGCGTTCTCGCTTTCTCTCTCTGCGCTCTTGCTTTCTCTCTCTGCGCTCTTGCTTTCTATTTCTGCGCTCTCGCTTTTTCTCTCTGCACTCTCGCTTTCTCTCTCTGCACTCTCACTTTCTCTCTGTGTGTGTACATTGGAAGCCGTGTTGATCCATTCCATCACTGCAAACTCAAGGGTCATCAGCATTTTGCTTGACTTGGAGACATTGAGAGGATGTAAAGCAGGGTTTGTCATTCACATTACACTTCTATCACGATTCCTGACCTTTATAATGTCTGAACCTTACAGTATGGAAAACCACCTTGAAGTCCACAAAACATGTGTGGAATTGACAAGATATTCTTTGACTTCCCATGTCGTAAAACCACCACTTGCAAAGCTCTTTACAGCTTTATATTTTTATTTATTACTGCTTTTAAAAAAGTCCCTTCATGTCAACTTACATCTTGGCATACATCTGTTCAATTTATCATAAGGTTTTTAAAAATGTGTAAACTTAAAGGAGCAATGAATTAGAAGACATCAAAGATGCAAAGTATAAGATCTCCAGCTTTTGAAAACCAGGTACAGTACATGTATAGTGAGTAATAACAAATTCTCCCACCAATTGCACCTTTCACATCAACATTGTAGAAGTTACAGGTTTCTGAGTGCAGGTTCTTACGTTGGTTCCAGACAATTGAACATCATAAAACCGTGCAGACCAAGAGCATTGTTGTGACATGCAAATGACAACAGGAAGTGGCCACTTTGGTCTTGCTGTGGTTTCAATCGACATTGTTCTGCTTGTACATTCTGATTTCAAAAGAACGTGCCAGTAGCCAGTGATACCAACCAGCTACCATCCAGTAAAGTTTGATTCCATGTTTAGAGTGATGGACAAAAGACTTGGGACAGAGGCTCAAATCTCCGTTAAGATGCTTAACGTGAACCTAAGTTAACGTCATGGTATATAATAATGCTGCATTCTGAAAGGGCAATATCGTAATGTTAAGCCATGCTTTCTGCCGTAATAAAATGTAAACAACAATTGATTTTTCTTGTGTAGCGTTGCTAGTGTATGCAGCGCTGATGAGGCGTTGTCTCCTATCCAATAAAGTCCACCAGGTTTAGCACGAGGGCTTAAGATTACATTATTTAAATTATACCTAACATTGGCATTACTGCTATTTCAGGGTCTGGGACTCTCATAACGGCATGTTGTATTTATTTATTTTTGCATGTATTTTTCTTTGAAGATACTATGTTAACACAGGGAACATAATGTCTATTCTTGTATTATGTAATGTCATGTTATGCACCCTGATATAATGGAGTTTTGAGCATCTCGATCTTTGAATATATAATAGATTGGCACACACAAGTACAAATATTAAAGAGGTACATGCTCTGAGGAGCTTACTGGAAAAGGAAGAACGAACAAACACAAGTTATAGGTTAAGAAAGTTGAGATGAAAGTGGGATATTTTATGTATATGTTTATTTTTATGAAGCCACCAATCTACGCCTAATTATAACACAGACCGGGCAGGGAGATAATCTACAACGTTTTAGGATTTCAGGAGGAGAGAGGCAGAGACGTGTTGGATAACTCTTGCAGTATCATTTTGGATAGATTGTACCCAGTATTGAGTTGGGATGCAGGAAATCCAGAAAGTAGCAGGTTGCAATAGTCAAGTCGGGAGGTAATGAGGGCATGCATGGGAGAGTTGGTTGTGGAGCAACAGAGGAAAGGCAGATTTTGGCCATGTTGCAGAGGAAAAATCTGCAAGATTTAGCGACCACATAAATATGACATCTTCATTGAATGAGGCTAAGGCATTCCAGGTTTACTAAACTTTGATGTTCGCTTGAAGTGGAGAGTGTAGAGTTTTAGAAGGCTATTGGGTAATGTTTCTCAGGTGCCAAATGGTAAGGTCTAACAGTAAGATTGTATTTCTCTCCTATTTTTACTGTATCATACACTACCAGTGATGCATGAAAAATATTGATTATCACTTTTTTTCTCTTTCTTTTTCTAGGGTCACACAGACATATGATTCCGGTGCCTGTGTTTATTTCTACTTTGCTTTTAACTACAGGGGTATAAGTGACCCCGTTCATGTCTACGAAGAAATCGAGGTAGCGTGCACGTTTTCCTATTGTGACGTGTTTTTGTTGTGGTTTATATTCTTTATTTTGACTCCTTGCTGTTGAATTCTTAGCAGAATTAGATACAAGACCCACACTGGATTACCTCATTTGAATACTTGCATTGTACAATACTAATATACACGTTTGTGTGTATATAAAAGTGTATGTGTGTGTGTGTATAGCCAGCTTTACTTTGCCTACTGATAACACAGAAAATCAGAGTTCTTCCCCCCTCCTACTCACCCGCCCCTCCTACTCACCCGCCCCTCCTACTCGCCCTCCCTCCTTCTTTCACCCTCCCTCCTTCTTTCACCCTCCCTCCTT
>WSYH01013495.1:12500-16972 GCA_036426205.1 Ascaphus truei
ACATACACTCTCAAACCAACATGCACGTTCTTTATAGTTATTAAATGTATTTCAAATTGCACTTTTTTTTTTTTTAAAGTATTTCAACTGCTAGTATTGTTGGTTTCTCGTGGGGAGAGGGGTGCGTTGACTGTTGCTTTTTTCAGACTTTATATACTAAATATTTTTATATATTTTCATACCCCAATGGGGGAATTCACAGAAGGGTGCTAAGTTTGACTCCCACTCATGAATATGAGTAATGGTGTGCTAAGGCTTAGCACCCATTTTTAGGTATGGGTTCAAGTGTTCTCAGCTATTTTGGTGGTTCCTGATCGCTCTTTTGGGCTTTGTTTTGTTACATGTTTAGTATTTCCTCCTGGATGCACCTCTAGGTTGTTTAGATATGTTGTCATATATCCTACAATAGGGAGTATTTATGGACAGATATTTCAGGTGCAGGTTAATAGTGTTTGTTTACAGCAGGGGTAGCCAACTTCAGTACTCAAGGGCCACTGACAGGTCAGGTTTTCAGGATATTCCTGCTTCAGCACAGATGGCTGAGTCATTCTTAGACTGTGCCACTGATTGAGTCACCTGTGCTGAAGCAGGAATATCCTGAAAACCTGACCTGTTGGTGGCCATTATGGACTGGAGTTAGCTACCGGTGGTTTAAAGTATTTAATCATGTATTAAATATATGTAACAATGTAATCTCTGCCTGAGGCAGAGTGGGTGTGGTTGGTTAATTGGCTGGCCTAACACACCTGTAGTGGGTGGGGTTAGTTAATTGATAACCTAACACACCTGGTGGGTGTCCCTATTTAAACAGAGGCTTCTAACGAATCCTGAGCTTGCGTGTACTGATTGATCTGTTTGATTGATTGAAGTGCTGGTTGGTCAAAGTGTGTGCAGTTAGAACCAGAACCAGTTTGAACAAGGAAGCAGTTAAACAAGGTATAGTTTATTGAAGTACAGTTTACTGTTAGTACTTCTAACCTTCATAGTTGCTAGAATGAGCAGGATTGAAAATGCCACTCAATGCACATCTTGCCACATGTATGTGCACTTGGAGCAGCTGTTCCAGGGAGCATACCGCTGTGGGAAGTGTGAGTGGGTGGTCTCTTTAGAATCAGAGCTGGCTGATCTGAAGAGGCAACTTGCAATATTGAGGGACATTGGCAAGATTGAAATGGAATTAGAGCTCACTGAGCAGGCCCTTGCTTCGACTAGTGGTGCAGATGGTGGTGCTTTTAGTGAGGAGCAGGTAGGTAGCTTAGTTGCTGTTAGTGAGGAGCAGGTAGGCAGCTGGGTGACAGTTAGAAGGGGAAGCAGGGGAAATATGGAGAGGCAGGTCGTTTCTGAGCTGACACATCCCAATAGATTTGCCATGTTGAGTGAAGATATTGGGAATGTTGGGGCAGAAATGGCAAGGCTGGGGGAGACTAATTACTCTAGCAGCCAGGGGAATAGTTCCTCCAGCACAGTGGGGACTCAGGATGCTCAGGTGCAAAGAAAGATTGTGGTGGTAGGGGACTCCATTATTAGGAAGGTAGATAGGGCAATCTGTTGCCGGGACCGCATGAACCGAACAGTTTGTTGTCTCCCGGGTGCTCGGGTTCGGCACATTGCGATTCGGGTAGACAGATTGTTGGGGGGAGCTGGGATTGACCCGGCGGTCTTGGTACATGTTGGCACCAATGACAAAGTTAGAGAAAGATGGAGGGTCCTAAAAAATGATTACAGGGATCTAGGCCAAAAGCTTAAGGCAAGGACCTCCAAGGTAGTATTTTCTGAAATACTACCAGTGCCATGCGCTACCGCAGGGAGACAGTCAGAGATGAGGGAGGTTAATGCATGGCTAAGAAAGTGGTGCAGGAAGGAGGGGTTTGGGTTTTTAGAGCACTGGGACTCCTTTTCTGAGAGGTGCCATCTATATTCTAGGGACGGATTGCACCTCAATGAAGAGGGATCTTCTGTGCTAGGGGGGAGAATGCTAAAAAGGTTGGAGGAGATTTTAAACTAGGATGGAGGGGGGAGGGGAATGAAACAGATAATGAACTAAATGGAATAGATGAGGATACAAGGTGGTATGGAGGTAGAATGGGGGCAAGTACAAGTTTGACAAGCAGTGAGATACCCATAGTAAATAGAGATAATACTAGAAAACTTCTAAAGACTAAACCAAGGGGGAGCAGAAAGGAAGGAGCAGATAAGATAATAGTACAGGCTGAAAAAAAACTTTAATGCATGCTTGCAAGAAGCCTGACAGATAAAATGGGGGAGCTTGAATTAATAGCTACAAGGGAGCAGTATGATATCATAGGCATTACTGAAACATGGTGGGATGAAACTCATGACTGGACAGTTAATTTAAAGGGGTATTCTCTTTTTCGGAAGGATCGAACAAATAGAAGGGGAGGTGGAGTATGTCTATATGTTAAACCGGATCTAAAACCTATTTTAAGGGATGATGTCTATGAAGCGAATGATGAAAATGTAGAGACCTTGTGGATAGAAATTTGCAGTGGAGGTAAAAGTATAAAGAAAATGTTTGTGGGAATATGCTATAAACCACCAAATATCTGTGAGATTGAGGAAGCTAAAATACATTTGCAAATGGAGAAGGCATCAAAACTGGGCCATGTTTGCATAATGGGGGATTTTAATTATCCAGACATAGACTGGGGCAATGAGATTAGCGTTACAACAAAAGGAAACAGATTTTTGGGGGTGCTTAAAGATAATTATATGACCCAAATTATTGAGGAACCAACCAGGAGAGGGGCAGTTCTGGATTTGGTCATATCAATGTAGAAATAATAACAAATATTCAAGTCCTGGAACATTTGGGTAACAGTGATCATAACATGTAACTGGAAAAAAGGATGGTGTGTTTAGCGCTAAAAATAAAAATGAAAGTGTATACAAATGCAATGCAAATATTAACAACAACGTGGTGAATAGTATGATATTACAATATGGCAAGGCTGCCAGGAAAAACTAACCCAAACACAGTTAGTGATAGACAAAGAAAACAATACAGACCGGCGCCTTAAAGTCCAAATGGGAGATATAAAGCGTTTGATTCTTTAAGTCAAAGGGGACAGAGGCCAGTTGTATCAGAATATACGGAATGTAACAAAAAAATTGCCAAAACGGGAATTAAATTGAAGCAAAAAATGAATAACTGAAAAAAGCGTGACATAGAATAAGTACACACCTTCAAAAGGGTTTTTAAAGAAAGTACTCATTAATAAAACAAAAAATGAAGAGAAGGAAAATGTAGGGACCTTTCAGTGTGAGATGGTAGGCAAGGATTGGCGAATAAGAAAAAGCAAGAGGTATTAAAAACAATTCTTTTGCCTCATGTTTACCACGGAGAATCAGTATTCAATAGAGGCGCCAAGCAGGAAAAGCCCAACCCTCCATATTAATGACCAATTTGGAAACTGAGGAAGAGTGTCATAAAAGCGACTTGAAAAAATTTAAAGGTAATAAGGCACCTGGCCCGTGCAATAGGCCTATACATCCAGAGTTTCTCACGGAGTTAAGCTCCGTAATAGCAAAACCATTATATTATATTCAAGGACTTAGCCATTTCCCCACAGGCTCAAGTACCACAAGATTGGCGGTTAAAGCAGATGTGGTGACCTATATTAAAAAGGCTGCTAGATCACACCCGGGGAATTACAGACCTTCTCAGCTGACTTCAATAGTAGGGAACTACTTGACGGTTTAATCGGGATCATATGCGGAATACCTAATGGAAAAAAAATTATTATAATAGTCAGCATGGATTTTGAAGGATAGATCTTGCCAAACTAACCTATTTGTTTTCTTTGAGGGTAAGTGGATTTAAACCAGGGTAATGCCAGTTGATGTGGTCTACTTAGATTTTGCAAAGGCTTTTGATACGGTTTTCACACAAGAGGTTGTGTACAAAATAAAGAAAATTGGACTCAGTATAATATATCACCTGGAATTGAAAACTGGTTAAAGGAAGACAACAAGGGTTGTCATAAATGGAAACTTTTTCAGGTTGGGGCTAAAGTTCGTGAGTGGAGTACTCAAGGATCGTACTGGACTCCTGCTTTAAATTAACTTGTTTATTAATGACCTTGGAGGTGGTTGATCGAGACGAGAAAGTCTCTCTTTGCTGATGATTCTAAATTGTGTAAGTAATAGAATCAGAGCAGATGAAATTTCCTTCAGAAGACTTGGAGAGAACTGGAAACCGTGGGCGGTAAATGCAATAGAGGTTTAATACAGATATGTAAGGTTAATGCATTTGGGATGCCAGAATAAAAAAGGCGACTTACAAATTAACTGGAGATATATTGGGGAATCCTTGATGGAGAAGGAATTTAGAGTGCTTGTAGACGCAATGCTTAGCATAAGTGCCCATGTCATGCTATGCTGCAAAGGCAAACAAGATCTTATCTTGCATCAAACGGGCAATGGGGTGAAGGGAAGTAAGACAGAGTTGCCCC
>WSYH01013496.1:0-16971 GCA_036426205.1 Ascaphus truei
CCCCCCCCTCCGTGTGCTGTGGCCGCGGCTCTTTCCGGCTCCACGGGCTGGGGGCGGGTGGAGAGGCCCTGAGTATGGGCCTCGCGGGGTTTGGGGGGGGGGCGCGGGTGTTGGGGTTGGGGGGGGCGGTGGGGGGGCTGAGGGGGAGGCTTGTCGGCACTTACCTGATTCTCAGGCCAGAGACTTATGCCAGTGAGATTCAGGTAACTGAGGAGTATCTAGTATTCTTTCAACAGCCCATAGGCAAGACCTATATACTTCTGGGGCCATCTAGTGGGGAAACATCACATCAACTCCATACTAAATGAGTATGGCCATAGCACTGTAAAAAGGAAACTTAATCTCTGGTGCAGCTTAAGGACAAATGGGTGCACCTAGTAAGTAAGTAGGCGAAGCAGACCAATGCGAACACAAAAAAATAGAGCCCTTAGTTACACCCAGTTGTAGTAATATCCAATACCTAAGATACGAGCCGACTATATATCCCCCAAAGATAGAGAAGCTAGACACCGAGGGAAAGGGCATTAAGACGGGACCGAGGATAGGTGTCCCAGTTGGAGAATTATAGACCTCAGAGGAGGGCAGAGATACCAGATACAGGGAGCAGGCGCACACCCAGATCGAGGATAAATACCCAACGTGCACTGAAGGACAGGGCGGGTCTTCATGCTGATTCTCAGGAAACTTACAGTTAACTTGTTATACATTTCCTTGTTAACGTATTTACCTTTTAACTAGGTCCAGTTGACCACATGACTAACCACAGGGGGTTCCGGGTGTATCCAGATGGGTCCACGGATGGGACGTCCCGAGAGGTTCTCAAGGGGCACTATGCCCTACCCCCCATCCTTAGAGTGGTGGGGGTACCCATGACGGGGCGTACATATCGCCCACTCATTCTCTTTTTCTTTTTCTCCTTCTCTATCCCCCCCCCCATCCTTCCCTACCTATCTCCCCCAGCCCACGCTAAACAGAGACAAAACCGAACAGAAAGCCCAGACACTGAGACTCCACAAGGCAACTATGCAGATCACAAGAGGAGCTCTGAAGGCAGGTCCCCCCTCCATCGTGGGAAAATTGAGGGAAAGGTAGGACGCACTACACACCGCAAAACCATAAATGGCTCTTAAAACGACACTTAAATTAATATCCTTAAATGTTAGAGGGTTAAACTACACCACCAAAGAAAACTTGCCCTCCAAGAGTTCAAAAAAACAAAAGGCGACATACTGTTTTTACAGGAAACGCATTTCAATACTACGACCCACCCCAAACACCTTCCAGATGGTTTTTCCACAGGCGTACTATGCGTCATGTCCCACAAAAAAAAGAGGGGTAGCGGTCTTATTTAAGCATACGGTCAAATTCTTGTTAAAACAAGAGACTGCTGACCCAGAAGGGAGATACATTATCCTACAAGGTACCCTGTCGGGAGTGGATGTCACTCTTGTTAACATCTATGCCCCAAACGAAGGCCAGGCCAAGTTCTTAAGAGATCTATGTGACCTTATCGACCCCCAAACTCGAACTACATTGTTACTAGCAGGAGATCTAAACATGATAGCAATGCCGGAACTAGATAGAACAAGCCCCACAGGGACTCCACATCCCCGTGTCACGGAAAAAAATGCCAGAGAATTTAGACAGATAATGAAGAAGTTCTCCCTGACAGACATTTGGAGGGCCCAGCACCAGGGGCAGCGGTACTACTCCTATTTATCCCCCCCACACCAAACCTACTCAAGGATTGATTATTTTCTGGGTACTAAAGATATCTTCCAGGAAACCTCCCAGTCAGATATAGGATCAATATCTTGGTCAGATCACGCCCCGGTCTCACTGACACTCTCCCTCCCCTTATATAGAACTAACCAATACAATTGGAAACTGAACGATTCTCTGTTAAACCAAGTAGATGTAGAGATAGAGATTAAACAAAAACTCAGAGAATACTTAACGCTGAATAAGGGCTCTGTAGAGTCACCAGCAATGTTATGGGAAGCCCATAAGGCGACAATCAGAGGGAATATCATCTCCATAGCATCACATAAGAAGAAAATAAAGCAAAAACTCTATAATGTGCTAGCGGAGAAAGTCCAACTTTTGGAGCAGAAACATAAAACTAATCCCTCGAAAAAACTATTCAAATTGCTAGATAAAACCAGATCTGAACTTAAGCAGACCCAAATTGATGAAGTGGATAGGGCGTTGCGGTGGACCAAACAAAACTATTACGATAAAGGTAATAAAGCCGACCGATTACTCACCTCCAAATTGTGAGGTATGAGAGCCAAATCCCAAATATCCGCTATTATGACAAAATCAGGTACGAAGACACTTTGTGAGACGCAAACAGCGAACAAATTCTCAGACTATTATAACAAATTATATAACCTAAATTTCCCAAAAAACAAATCATCAGACGCGGAGGCTATCTATACATACTTGGAATCGTGTAAACTCTCAACACTTTCGGAAAGTAACCTCTCAGACCTAAATAAAGAAATCTCCCTAGAAGCATTGATAGATGCAATCGCCCAATTAAAACCCAGCAAAACGCCAGGCCCAGATGGGTTCTCCAATCAGTACTACAAAAAATTTAAGTTGGTTCAGGCCCCGTATCTACTTGATGTGTTTAATGCGTTTCTGGAAGGAACAGTCATTCCACCATCCATGTCTAAAGCTAATTTAGCAATCATACCAAAGGAAGGGAGAGACCCACTACAGTGTGGTAACTATCGCCCCATAGCCCTCCTTAATTCGGATCTAAAACTGTTCAGCAAAATTCTTGCAAATAGACTGACCCCCATACTCCCAAGCCTAATACATATAGATCAAGTCGGATTTATTTCCGGCAGACAGGCCTCAGACAATACTAGGAAAATTATAGACATAATCGACCATGTACATCTCTCATCCACGAAGGCCATCCTGTTGAGCTTGGATGCGGAAAAAGCATTCGACAGGATTAGGTGGGACTTCCTAGACCAAACACTAATTAAATATGGATTTAAGGGCCCATATCTAGAAGGGGTCAGAGCCCTATACAGATCTCCCACGGCTGTAGTGAAACTCCCAGGAGGAGACTCAAACCCTATAACTATAAAGAATGGTACTCGACAGGGATGCCCCTTGTCTCCGCTTCTCTTTGCTCTCTCTATCGAACCCTTGGCAGCAACAATTAGAGACGAAAAAAACATAAACGGAATTGTAATAGGAGAGACAAACTACAAAATATCCCTATATGCTGACGACATTGTCCTAACTCTCGCCAACCCCTTGATCTCACTCCCGAACTTACATTCACAACTAGATAAATTTTGCAAAATCTCGGGATATAAAATCAACATGGATAAGTCGGAAGCATTGAACCTAACTCTATCAGATCCTGAAGTTAAATTACTACAAGCAAATTTTAAATATAAGTGGAACTCCACAAAGATCAAATACTTAGGAATCCAAATAACAATGGAGTATAATTCTCTATACAAACATAACTACCCACCCTTATTTGACAGGCTAAAAAAGGACCTCCAGAGCTGGAACGAATACCAGATATCTTGGTTAGGAAGAATAGCCACGATCAAAATGAATATCCTACCAAGGCTCCTGTATTATTTCCAGACTCTTCCAATAGATATTCCAATGCCGGAGCTTAAAAATTTACAAAACAGAATTTTCCAATTTATCTGGCAAAATAACAGACCTAGGGTAGCTAGATCTATTATGCTAGCCCCAAAAGATTGCGGAGGCCTGGCAGTCCCGGATATCATCAAATACTATTTGGCGGCCCAACTCAAACAAGCAATAATGTGGAACAACGATCCAACCACCAGTTGCTGGGTGGGACTTGAGTCTACCTATACGAGACCTCTCTCTCTCCCGGCCGCTATGTGGACCGAGAGGGGAGGAGAGACCCTCTTGGAAACATTAAAACTGGGAGCAATGAAATGTACATGACGGATATGGTCTAGAAATAAAGATAAATATGGTCTGACAGCCAGTCCAACACTACTAACCCCTATATTCCACAACCCCGAATTCCCCCCAGGCTGGTTCCCACAGAGACTCAATACATTTAAGACGTTAAAGTTGATGGTAGCTGACAACTTTGTAGATAACGGTATAATTCTACCACTCCAGGCGCTGGAGAAGAAACACCAAATCATAAATATACCAGTGTTTGGTTTCCTCCAAATCAGGCACTACCTGCAACCAGTCTCCAAAGATTCGGCATTCCAACCTTTAACAAATTTTGAAAGACTGTGTAGGAAAGGATACTACTGTAAAGGGCTGATTTCAGAGATATATCTGGGCCTGGCGCAATCAGCAGGTCGTTCCCAACATATCTATATGATCAAATGGGCAGAAGATCTTAATACAGAGATCGATAGAGAAGACTGGGAGGACATTTGGGAGGTAGCTGAAAAAAGTCAATCTGCACCACTATCAAAGAGAATATTTATAAAATTCTATTTCATTGGTACCTAACCCCGAGCAGGCTGGCCCAGATCTTCCCCGGGACCCAGATTTGTGCTGGAGGGGATGCGGGCAAAAAGGAGATATGGTTCATATTTGGTGGAGTTGCCCTAAAATTCAGATATTCTGGGTCATGATACAAACATTGATCAGAGAGTACCTAGGGGTGGAGGTTGAGGTGGAACCACTGACTATGGTGCTGGTCAAACCAATAGTTGAAATAGGAACGGCAGAAAGTAAGATGATAACTCATGTGATGACGGCTGCCCGCTGTGTTATTGCGGCTGCCTGGAAAAAGGTGAACACGCCTTCTAGGCAGACGGTTCTACGGAGACTAAGGGAAATAAAGATGATGGAGCTCCTCACAGCACAGTTGAGCCAGAAAACTGACAAATTTCACCAAATTTGGGAAATATGTCCAGGAAACTAGGGACCCCATAGAAATAAATATAGAAAGACCAGACAAATGGGCTCGCCACTTCCTGTTTGAACAGACAGGCTTTTGTAAGCCATCTCAATCAGGCAGGTGGTGTTTAGTAATTAACTACCAGAAGTTAACCACCACACTGCTAGATTAAAGGCACATTACTGAACAGGGATAAGTCCCCTGTTACAGGGAGAAACCGTATTCGAGTGTTGTACCTGTGCCTAACCCTGTGCCGTTTTCTCCTGCAGCTAGAGGGAGGGCCCGTAGGTCTCACACTCCAGTAGAGGCTGGGTCTACCAGCAAAGTGGTGCATAAAATGAACCCCACTACGTATTATAATGCCAAGGGAAGTAGAGATTGCTCGCGATCTACTGATGTGGGTACGTCCGGTGTATCATCACAGGTAGAGTCTGATGTAAAACGCACTAGTCATTCCGCAGAGTACGAACACCGCGACAAATGGTAGGCGCCTTTGTTCACCGGATACCACAAGGGGATGGACCGTACACGGTTCTTATTAATTAAGAATGATGTAGTAGACCATTGGTGGGCGGCTGGTTCTTTCACTCCGTGGGAGGTGGAGGATGAGTTAGATCACCGGTTTAGGGAAATAGAACAGAAACTGATTGTACCTCGAGGCCCCAGTATCTTGTACGATGAGGTAGCCCCAGAGGTACTGCCGAGCAAAGCAGGGCACCGCAAACTCACCAAGCTAAGTCGAGCTGACCGGGCCATAGTCGCTAGATACCGGCAGTCACATGGGTATGAGTATCCATATGTGCCTGAGCCCATCATGAGAGAAATTGAAGAGAACCGAGACAGTTGGCTCAGGGAGGCAGTCCAGGAATACCTTCGGACCAAGTTCGGTCAGGGAGGGTATCACAATGAGGATAAGATTAGTGAGCTAGTACGCATATGGAGCATCGGTAGGTGTATCTATATGCACGGTGTAACATACAGGCCTGAGCATGGGCCGGTCCAATCGTTCGCTGTGACCGTCACGGATCATAATGGACGGCGGGTAAGAAAGCCTGATCCAAAGCACTATCTGTAGGGTTCTCCATGTTGGGAGTACCCGGGTGTACTTGTATTGACTACCTCATTATGCCATGTATTATGACAATGTTATGTGTGCTGTTTCGCAGGTGGTTCACCGCAGGATGGGTCTGCTAAAAATAGGTCCAAGTGGGGACCATTGGATTCCACCATAGGGAGAGTGTAGCCCCCTGTAAACAGCACAGGCTATACCTATCTTCCTTCTACTGTGGTAAGTCCTGTTAAGATCAGGCACCAGTAATCATCATGGGTTTTCCCCCTTCATAGCTCTGTCTTGAGTGGTAGATGCAGGCCTGGACTCTGCTGCATGCGTGAACAAGAGGGGAGGTTCTGCTGACATTACGAGAGGCGGGGCTAGCTCTATATTTAGCAGCCAACTCCTGTGAGTAGAGTTAGTTATACCGAGAGTCTGGAGTTGCCGGTAAGTTATACCGAGAGTCTGGAGTTACTGGTATGTTATGCCGAGAGTCTGGAGTTGCCGGTTAGTTATGCCGTGAGTCGAAGAGTCCTGCGGATCGGTCCGAGGAGTTGGAGGAGACCGCGGTCTCCCCTGTGCAGAGTGCAAGAGCAGAGAGAGGAGAGGAGAGATTCAGGCTCCTTTAGTAGAGCTGATAGAGTTATAGACCTGGTGGACCAATGCCCTCACCCCACTGCCTGGTGTGATGGGGAGAATCCAAGCCCCATCGCGAGGATAACCTCGGGGGTGGGCCACGGGGTATTGAAGCCCTAGCCCAGACTATCCTGTCGGAGGAGAGACTTGGAGGGAAGGAGAGGAGGAATTATCTGTGTGGAAGTAGAGCGGCGTAATTAGCTTGGCTGTTGTTGTTGCGGCTACTGGAAGCCACTACCGTTGGGAGATTGCTGATCTGTCAATAAAAGAGACTATCCTTTGTTACCAAAGACTGTGTGTGAACTGGAAGCTATTACGCTGGGACCCAAGGGGTTCTTCTATACAGGTCCTGTCCCATATTCCTGGAAGTATAGAAGATGGAGGCGCTGCACCACTAAGAGATCATGGAGGCTACCACCCCAGAAGCCCGGTCCTGGCTCCCCAATAACATCGCGGGAAGCTCAGGCCCTCCTGTTCCTCACAGGTATGCACCACACCGCATGTAATCTGCCCTCATGCACCCTAGACACCACCGTAGAGTCTGGGGGATGGCGGGGAAGCAGGGTTA
Organism: Ascaphus truei; assembly: GCA_036426205.1. Taxonomy (NCBI): domain Eukaryota; kingdom Metazoa; phylum Chordata; class Amphibia; order Anura; family Ascaphidae; genus Ascaphus; species Ascaphus truei. The sequence continues at coordinate 7,141 of WSYH01013496.1, forward strand.
CATTTGGAGGTGCTGCTGAGATATATATGTCAGAACAGGACCGGCTTATAGCAAGGCGGAACGGGCAGAGTGAGATGCACTCTCCGTGCAAGTGTTAGAGAAGGCTGGGCGCCCATAGGAGGTGGCGTAGGAGGGTGAATAGTTAGAGCTGATTGAGTCTCTTGAGGCGGTAGCATGATGCAACTGGGGGGTCAGCCTGTTAACCAGTCCAGGGACCATGGCCCAGGGCCCGCGCTATGAGTGGCCAAAAGTAGGAGACACCCATACCTAGAAATGAGGTACCATAGCTATCACCCACACACACACCACAGAACACTTGCATGGTAGACATCGATTACAGTGCATGGAGGAGAGGGGTTCCGCTGAGCCTTGGGTACAAGCCACCTCAACGTAGTAAGAGACACAGAATGCAGAGCACAAAGTTGGCATTCAGTCAGTGTTTAGGTACGAGATACCCGTTAGACACTGAGGATAGGGCACATGGGCGTTTGGAGGACTCATCCAAGATGGCGTCCATCCCTATATGTGCTCCGCGGAGCAAGAACAGTGATCTAAAATGGCAGTTCCCGCCAAGCCTGGAGCAAGCACGTGCGTTTTGCACAGAGACTATTAGGAAAATGTGGCGGGACATGTGTAATAATTTGGCGCCAAACCCAGATTCTTTGCACGGGGAGCGGAGCGGCGCGAAAGCCGAAAGCCCACCCACCTGTGCCGTGAATGGTCAGAAAGCCAGGCCACGTCACGCTGAAGAAGAAAAGATCCCGCCTCTGGATTCCACCAGAGGGAGGGGGCACAAGGAGAGACAATCAGGAGAGTCCTCCCCAGCGAAGGGAGGGACCGGAAGCCTGAGCGAAGAGCTTCACTTTTGTCTGGCATTCGATGAGCAAGGAGCTGGAACACTGAGCTGTTCCCACCCTGAGTGAACTATGTCCGAGATGAGTACTACCATCTACCTATTACCAGGAGGCCTACTGGTAGTGGAGGTAGCTGAGCACGAATACATTCGGTGTTTGTGCGTCCACTGTGGGATACCGAGCGCGGTACCAAGCACCAGGGCCCGATGCCCTCAATGTGGCGCGTTTTACCTTTGGCCGAAGGAGCCATGGCCTTTGTTCGGAACCCCGCGGGGTACCTCTCCGGGAACATTGACGGAGGTGGCGGAAGGTAAAGAAAAGACTGCCCTGGGTCCCTGTTATACCAAATCGGGAGGAACCAAGGCTCAGCTCGCTATTGAACTGAGCGAGCTGGCAACAGAGAAGAGCGTGACCGCAGTGGAGGTACGAGAGCGAGACCACTTTGTACCTATACCCACTGGTTGTATCGCCGAAGAACCAGGTGACTCCCCAGTGGAGGAACCGATCGTGATTTCCTTGGAGGAAGAGATTGGCGTGACATCGGTGGCGATGCGCCTACCGGCGAACCACCCCAAAAGCATCAAGAGAGAGCAGACAAGTCCGGAAACCATCCAACGACGAGCTCTGGTGTGGCCGGAGGCCCGTAAGAGTCCCACCGCAGTGGTGACTCCCAGTGCGGCGGAGACGGAGACGGTGACCGAGACGATCCTAGAGGAGCCCGATGTCATCAAAAAGCAGCGGAGCGGAGGACTTCCGGTGACCGCACATGGACACATAGACGGAGAGCTCCCGAGCCCCTGCCAGCATAACATAGCATAATAACAGTTTCTGGACCCCAAAACGCTCCCAAATAGAAGCAGAGAGTAGGAGAAGGCAACAGAGATGGCTAACCGATAGAAAAAAATGACACAACAAAGCATCTCTAGCTACTTCCCGACGAGTCAGAGGCCCGCAGGGAGCTGCGGCCTATTCCAAGATGGCGACGCATCTAACTCGCGGGAAGGGCCTGACGGTGCGGCCGACAATGACGGAGTGAGTAGGGAAATAAACAAGGCATATCTCGAAGACCTGTTCACCAGAATGAGACAGGGCTTCCAAGACGATCTCTCTAAAGCAGTGCATACCCTGCAAACTGACATGAATCGTCTCTCGCAGCGCACAGACACTATTAAAAATAAAGTGGACAGTCTGGAACATGCCCAATCATCTGTAGAAGATGAAATTAACAGAATGCAGTTCGAAATACGGGCACTCAATGAGCAGGCGGAAGAACAAGAGAACCACGACTGCAGACAAAATGTCCGGATCAGATATATCCCAGAGATGGTTGACGGGGACCTGCTTCGCCCATATCTGATAGATCTGTTCAAGGATTTGGTCCCAGGCCTCACTCTCGACAAGATGGAGATGGACCGTGCCACAGAGCCCTGGGGCCAAAGTCTGCGGATCCCAGAAGAACACGAGATGTCATCATTAAACTGCACCAACCTGACAAAGGAAGCGATCCTGATGGCCAGCAGAGAGAGAGGCACAGTGCAGTTTCAGAACACTAAGCTTGAAATATACAGTGACGTCTCAAAAAAAAACCATTGACAGACGGAGAGAGCTAAAGCATTTGACCCAAAAGCTAAAGGACAAAAACGTAAAATATCGCTGGTGTTTTCCTTTTAAAATCGTGGTAAATAAGGGAGGCAAATTCCATACGCTCTCCTACCCTGAGGACTGCACGCGGTTCCTACGAGGCCTGGGTCTGACACAGGCTGGAGAAGAAGGCTCCCCTGGAGATGTGGAGGATACAGAGCGCCAACACCAGCAGCCAAGACCACAGCGAGCATCACAACGGATCGCCACGCAGAGGGCCCCAGCAGAGGAGGAGTAGGGGATCCCCCCTGCCCATCCCACTTGCAGCACACACAAGAGGAGAACCTGCCTGACCTGCTGACATGTGGAGTTCCGCGATGATGCAGCGACGCTGAGGACTATGCCGCTGGTGATCCTGCCGCTGTCCTGAAGGACGCACGAGACTTGGGGGGCCGCTCGGTTCCTGACGCCCATTTACCTGCTTATGCGCGTAGGCCCGAACTTGATCTGCCCTGTCTCCCCCCCCCACTTTTTGCCCCCCTCCCTCCTCTCCACCGTGCTAAATGCTCTGTGGCTTGTGGATGGGTCTCGCCCCTCCACGTGGTTGCCCCCCCGCGTGCTGTATCCGCGGCTCTCTCCGGCTCCTAGGACTGGGGGCCGGGTGGAGAGGCCCTGTGTATGGGCCTCGGGGGGGTGATCGTGGGGTCTCGGGGGGGGGGGGGGGGGGGGGGTTTGGGTGGGGGGGGGGGCTGGGACTGGGTTGGGGGAGGCCTGTGCTGCAATCGGAACTAATGCATTCTAAACAGAATCCGTTCTTAAATGGTGGCACTTGCCGGAGTATCAAGCCTAAAACTAACATCAGGGAGATTCAGGTAGCAGAGGAGTAACTGGTATCCTTTTAACAGCCCATAAGCGAGATTTACACACCTCTGGGGCCATCTAGTGGTAAAACACCATATCAACTTCATAATAAATAAGTATGGCCATAGCAATACAAAGCTTGATGCTGCGCCTAGACCCAGGCTTGGACTGCCATGCTCCTTCCCCCACCCCCACCCCCCTCACCGGCAATGGGTTCGCGGGCGTGGGGTGCGCCCCCCCTCCTCTCCCCCTTGGGGCTACCTGCTCTGCGACTTGTGGACGGGTTTCGCTCCCTCGCGTGGTTGCCCCCCCCTCCGTGTGCTGTGGCCGCGGCTCTTTCCGGCTCCACGGGCTGGGGGCGGGTGGAGAGGCCCTGAGTATGGGCCTCGCGGGGTTTGGGGGGGGGGCGCGGGTGTTGGGGTTGGGGGGGGCGGTGGGGGGGCTGAGGGGGAGGCTTGTCGGCACTTACCTGATTCTCAGGCCAGAGACTTATGCCAGTGAGATTCAGGTAACTGAGGAGTATCTAGTATTCTTTCAACAGCCCATAGGCAAGACCTATATACTTCTGGGGCCATCTAGTGGGGAAACATCACATCAACTCCATACTAAATGAGTATGGCCATAGCACTGTAAAAAGGAAACTTAATCTCTGGTGCAGCTTAAGGACAAATGGGTGCACCTAGTAAGTAAGTAGGCGAAGCAGACCAATGCGAACACAAAAAAATAGAGCCCTTAGTTACACCCAGTTGTAGTAATATCCAATACCTAAGATACGAGCCGACTATATATCCCCCAAAGATAGAGAAGCTAGACACCGAGGGAAAGGGCATTAAGACGGGACCGAGGATAGGTGTCCCAGTTGGAGAATTATAGACCTCAGAGGAGGGCAGAGATACCAGATACAGGGAGCAGGCGCACACCCAGATCGAGGATAAATACCCAACGTGCACTGAAGGACAGGGCGGGTCTTCATGCTGATTCTCAGGAAACTTACAGTTAACTTGTTATACATTTCCTTGTTAACGTATTTACCTTTTAACTAGGTCCAGTTGACCACATGACTAACCACAGGGGGTTCCGGGTGTATCCAGATGGGTCCACGGATGGGACGTCCCGAGAGGTTCTCAAGGGGCACTATGCCCTACCCCCCATCCTTAGAGTGGTGGGGGTACCCATGACGGGGCGTACATATCGCCCACTCATTCTCTTTTTCTTTTTCTCCTTCTCTATCCCCCCCCCCATCCTTCCCTACCTATCTCCCCCAGCCCACGCTAAACAGAGACAAAACCGAACAGAAAGCCCAGACACTGAGACTCCACAAGGCAACTATGCAGATCACAAGAGGAGCTCTGAAGGCAGGTCCCCCCTCCATCGTGGGAAAATTGAGGGAAAGGTAGGACGCACTACACACCGCAAAACCATAAATGGCTCTTAAAACGACACTTAAATTAATATCCTTAAATGTTAGAGGGTTAAACTACACCACCAAAGAAAACTTGCCCTCCAAGAGTTCAAAAAAACAAAAGGCGACATACTGTTTTTACAGGAAACGCATTTCAATACTACGACCCACCCCAAACACCTTCCAGATGGTTTTTCCACAGGCGTACTATGCGTCATGTCCCACAAAAAAAAGAGGGGTAGCGGTCTTATTTAAGCATACGGTCAAATTCTTGTTAAAACAAGAGACTGCTGACCCAGAAGGGAGATACATTATCCTACAAGGTACCCTGTCGGGAGTGGATGTCACTCTTGTTAACATCTATGCCCCAAACGAAGGCCAGGCCAAGTTCTTAAGAGATCTATGTGACCTTATCGACCCCCAAACTCGAACTACATTGTTACTAGCAGGAGATCTAAACATGATAGCAATGCCGGAACTAGATAGAACAAGCCCCACAGGGACTCCACATCCCCGTGTCACGGAAAAAAATGCCAGAGAATTTAGACAGATAATGAAGAAGTTCTCCCTGACAGACATTTGGAGGGCCCAGCACCAGGGGCAGCGGTACTACTCCTATTTATCCCCCCCACACCAAACCTACTCAAGGATTGATTATTTTCTGGGTACTAAAGATATCTTCCAGGAAACCTCCCAGTCAGATATAGGATCAATATCTTGGTCAGATCACGCCCCGGTCTCACTGACACTCTCCCTCCCCTTATATAGAACTAACCAATACAATTGGAAACTGAACGATTCTCTGTTAAACCAAGTAGATGTAGAGATAGAGATTAAACAAAAACTCAGAGAATACTTAACGCTGAATAAGGGCTCTGTAGAGTCACCAGCAATGTTATGGGAAGCCCATAAGGCGACAATCAGAGGGAATATCATCTCCATAGCATCACATAAGAAGAAAATAAAGCAAAAACTCTATAATGTGCTAGCGGAGAAAGTCCAACTTTTGGAGCAGAAACATAAAACTAATCCCTCGAAAAAACTATTCAAATTGCTAGATAAAACCAGATCTGAACTTAAGCAGACCCAAATTGATGAAGTGGATAGGGCGTTGCGGTGGACCAAACAAAACTATTACGATAAAGGTAATAAAGCCGACCGATTACTCACCTCCAAATTGTGAGGTATGAGAGCCAAATCCCAAATATCCGCTATTATGACAAAATCAGGTACGAAGACACTTTGTGAGACGCAAACAGCGAACAAATTCTCAGACTATTATAACAAATTATATAACCTAAATTTCCCAAAAAACAAATCATCAGACGCGGAGGCTATCTATACATACTTGGAATCGTGTAAACTCTCAACACTTTCGGAAAGTAACCTCTCAGACCTAAATAAAGAAATCTCCCTAGAAGCATTGATAGATGCAATCGCCCAATTAAAACCCAGCAAAACGCCAGGCCCAGATGGGTTCTCCAATCAGTACTACAAAAAATTTAAGTTGGTTCAGGCCCCGTATCTACTTGATGTGTTTAATGCGTTTCTGGAAGGAACAGTCATTCCACCATCCATGTCTAAAGCTAATTTAGCAATCATACCAAAGGAAGGGAGAGACCCACTACAGTGTGGTAACTATCGCCCCATAGCCCTCCTTAATTCGGATCTAAAACTGTTCAGCAAAATTCTTGCAAATAGACTGACCCCCATACTCCCAAGCCTAATACATATAGATCAAGTCGGATTTATTTCCGGCAGACAGGCCTCAGACAATACTAGGAAAATTATAGACATAATCGACCATGTACATCTCTCATCCACGAAGGCCATCCTGTTGAGCTTGGATGCGGAAAAAGCATTCGACAGGATTAGGTGGGACTTCCTAGACCAAACACTAATTAAATATGGATTTAAGGGCCCATATCTAGAAGGGGTCAGAGCCCTATACAGATCTCCCACGGCTGTAGTGAAACTCCCAGGAGGAGACTCAAACCCTATAACTATAAAGAATGGTACTCGACAGGGATGCCCCTTGTCTCCGCTTCTCTTTGCTCTCTCTATCGAACCCTTGGCAGCAACAATTAGAGACGAAAAAAACATAAACGGAATTGTAATAGGAGAGACAAACTACAAAATATCCCTATATGCTGACGACATTGTCCTAACTCTCGCCAACCCCTTGATCTCACTCCCGAACTTACATTCACAACTAGATAAATTTTGCAAAATCTCGGGATATAAAATCAACATGGATAAGTCGGAAGCATTGAACCTAACTCTATCAGATCCTGAAGTTAAATTACTACAAGCAAATTTTAAATATAAGTGGAACTCCACAAAGATCAAATACTTAGGAATCCAAATAACAATGGAGTATAATTCTCTATACAAACATAACTACCCACCCTTATTTGACAGGCTAAAAAAGGACCTCCAGAGCTGGAACGAATACCAGATATCTTGGTTAGGAAGAATAGCCACGATCAAAATGAATATCCTACCAAGGCTCCTGTATTATTTCCAGACTCTTCCAATAGATATTCCAATGCCGGAGCTTAAAAATTTACAAAACAGAATTTTCCAATTTATCTGGCAAAATAACAGACCTAGGGTAGCTAGATCTATTATGCTAGCCCCAAAAGATTGCGGAGGCCTGGCAGTCCCGGATATCATCAAATACTATTTGGCGGCCCAACTCAAACAAGCAATAATGTGGAACAACGATCCAACCACCAGTTGCTGGGTGGGACTTGAGTCTACCTATACGAGACCTCTCTCTCTCCCGGCCGCTATGTGGACCGAGAGGGGAGGAGAGACCCTCTTGGAAACATTAAAACTGGGAGCAATGAAATGTACATGACGGATATGGTCTAGAAATAAAGATAAATATGGTCTGACAGCCAGTCCAACACTACTAACCCCTATATTCCACAACCCCGAATTCCCCCCAGGCTGGTTCCCACAGAGACTCAATACATTTAAGACGTTAAAGTTGATGGTAGCTGACAACTTTGTAGATAACGGTATAATTCTACCACTCCAGGCGCTGGAGAAGAAACACCAAATCATAAATATACCAGTGTTTGGTTTCCTCCAAATCAGGCACTACCTGCAACCAGTCTCCAAAGATTCGGCATTCCAACCTTTAACAAATTTTGAAAGACTGTGTAGGAAAGGATACTACTGTAAAGGGCTGATTTCAGAGATATATCTGGGCCTGGCGCAATCAGCAGGTCGTTCCCAACATATCTATATGATCAAATGGGCAGAAGATCTTAATACAGAGATCGATAGAGAAGACTGGGAGGACATTTGGGAGGTAGCTGAAAAAAGTCAATCTGCACCACTATCAAAGAGAATATTTATAAAATTCTATTTCATTGGTACCTAACCCCGAGCAGGCTGGCCCAGATCTTCCCCGGGACCCAGATTTGTGCTGGAGGGGATGCGGGCAAAAAGGAGATATGGTTCATATTTGGTGGAGTTGCCCTAAAATTCAGATATTCTGGGTCATGATACAAACATTGATCAGAGAGTACCTAGGGGTGGAGGTTGAGGTGGAACCACTGACTATGGTGCTGGTCAAACCAATAGTTGAAATAGGAACGGCAGAAAGTAAGATGATAACTCATGTGATGACGGCTGCCCGCTGTGTTATTGCGGCTGCCTGGAAAAAGGTGAACACGCCTTCTAGGCAGACGGTTCTACGGAGACTAAGGGAAATAAAGATGATGGAGCTCCTCACAGCACAGTTGAGCCAGAAAACTGACAAATTTCACCAAATTTGGGAAATATGTCCAGGAAACTAGGGACCCCATAGAAATAAATATAGAAAGACCAGACAAATGGGCTCGCCACTTCCTGTTTGAACAGACAGGCTTTTGTAAGCCATCTCAATCAGGCAGGTGGTGTTTAGTAATTAACTACCAGAAGTTAACCACCACACTGCTAGATTAAAGGCACATTACTGAACAGGGATAAGTCCCCTGTTACAGGGAGAAACCGTATTCGAGTGTTGTACCTGTGCCTAACCCTGTGCCGTTTTCTCCTGCAGCTAGAGGGAGGGCCCGTAGGTCTCACACTCCAGTAGAGGCTGGGTCTACCAGCAAAGTGGTGCATAAAATGAACCCCACTACGTATTATAATGCCAAGGGAAGTAGAGATTGCTCGCGATCTACTGATGTGGGTACGTCCGGTGTATCATCACAGGTAGAGTCTGATGTAAAACGCACTAGTCATTCCGCAGAGTACGAACACCGCGACAAATGGTAGGCGCCTTTGTTCACCGGATACCACAAGGGGATGGACCGTACACGGTTCTTATTAATTAAGAATGATGTAGTAGACCATTGGTGGGCGGCTGGTTCTTTCACTCCGTGGGAGGTGGAGGATGAGTTAGATCACCGGTTTAGGGAAATAGAACAGAAACTGATTGTACCTCGAGGCCCCAGTATCTTGTACGATGAGGTAGCCCCAGAGGTACTGCCGAGCAAAGCAGGGCACCGCAAACTCACCAAGCTAAGTCGAGCTGACCGGGCCATAGTCGCTAGATACCGGCAGTCACATGGGTATGAGTATCCATATGTGCCTGAGCCCATCATGAGAGAAATTGAAGAGAACCGAGACAGTTGGCTCAGGGAGGCAGTCCAGGAATACCTTCGGACCAAGTTCGGTCAGGGAGGGTATCACAATGAGGATAAGATTAGTGAGCTAGTACGCATATGGAGCATCGGTAGGTGTATCTATATGCACGGTGTAACATACAGGCCTGAGCATGGGCCGGTCCAATCGTTCGCTGTGACCGTCACGGATCATAATGGACGGCGGGTAAGAAAGCCTGATCCAAAGCACTATCTGTAGGGTTCTCCATGTTGGGAGTACCCGGGTGTACTTGTATTGACTACCTCATTATGCCATGTATTATGACAATGTTATGTGTGCTGTTTCGCAGGTGGTTCACCGCAGGATGGGTCTGCTAAAAATAGGTCCAAGTGGGGACCATTGGATTCCACCATAGGGAGAGTGTAGCCCCCTGTAAACAGCACAGGCTATACCTATCTTCCTTCTACTGTGGTAAGTCCTGTTAAGATCAGGCACCAGTAATCATCATGGGTTTTCCCCCTTCATAGC
>WSYH01013497.1:0-15056 GCA_036426205.1 Ascaphus truei
ATATATATATATATATAAGCAATATATTAATGGCTAATTACTATTTCAGGGGCACATGTAAGTGGAAATTTCCCTTAACTTTAACTAAGCCCATCATCAATACAAGTTAATATTTCACACAGTAATAACAGATCACTTACATGCTAAACTCTTTTGGGCAGGGATAAACTTCTCCATATGTTGATATTTATATTTAATGTGTTTAGCTTTGCTTTACATGTGTCTTTTTACAGTTTACATTTTAAAATGTAACCTTTTACTGAAAAGTTCTGCAACACGATTACCAATATAAAAGAATGAAAACTTATAAAATAAGCATTTCATTGTGAGTGTTCAGATGTTTAACAAACGGTGCTGCCCTTCCCTGTAATAGAAGCTTACAACGTTTTTTCATAATGAAGGAAAAGCTGTCTGTATAAATTCCAGCAAGCTGCACTGCAGGAACAGTGCACTGGAATTTATGGAATGTTAATGATGGTGATGTGAATGCACCACTAACACAGCCGCTGTGGGAGGCAGCAAAAGGTGAGTTTGCAGATGTTTGTAATATTTATAACCATATAAAGAAATCTCTGTTTCCCGCAAGTAGGGCTACTGTACCACACAATTTATTTTCCTTGTTTTCAGTTGAATAGGTTTGTAATGGGGACTCCCGAAAGTGGTTCATACTGTATATTTTTTCTAAGACACGAGGGATATTTCAATTTTACTGCAGTTCTTTATGTGCACATGTATATGTAAGAAATCAGAAAATATCTAACCATCAAGCAATATAATCCCATGAAATTAGCCATTCATGATACTAGGGGAAGAAAATATGACATATATATATATATATTGGATATATCACTAATTATGTTTACAGCCTAATACGTTTGTGTGTATATATATTATTAGTACAAATAAAATAAAAAATAGTAATCAGTGTAGTAACTTCTTTGATACTGCTTCAATGATATGTAGTTTCTTCTATTCAGTAGTTTGTTTGAAAGAAAGGTGTTTGAATAACTGCAAATTACAGTAGATATAGTTTGTGGGTCTGTGGAAAACAAGGAGTTGGAGATTTTTAGCTAGCTGAAGTTTCTATTGGATGCTAAAAAGTCCATGACACAGTGTTAAATTCCATTCACATAAATCCTTCAAGTGTTTATGGTGAGGAATGAGGCAAAAAAGAGAAGACAGGGTAACATTGATATACAAGGAAACTAGCTATGAATGTGTTCAGTGAGGAATTTAGGATTTTTAAAAAAAATTAATTAGACAATAACATTATACAAAAAGTACCAAACAGTTACATAAATTAACACGTAATGAGTTAATGAGAAGGGACAACATGCAAAGGACTGTGCTAACATGTTAAATGTATATCTTTTACTTTTAAGCCATTGCAACATTTTTTCTATACGAGTGCCTTTTATGTTTGTTTCTAAAGTACCATAGAGTTCAATACTGGATAAATTCAACAATAATCAATAGAATTATTTTAGTTTGATATTTAGCTGTATTAGGTTTTCTAAGATTATCTACTAAAGCTACTGGAACCTATACAATTTTTCTAGGGTATTTCATTGCTCATGATTCATCTGCCCCCCCTTATACAGATGTTCAGTAGGTTTCTTAAATGGTTCTGTGGTGCACAGTAAGGCTACGGTCCCAGTGTTGGCAGCTGCACGCACGCACGCCTGGCAGGCTGGCAGCGCGTGCAGCTGTGTAAACCGCGATCTCCTGTCTGTGGCTGAGCTGCAGGATATTGTGACAGGGGGGGGATGCATGGTCGGGGCGCAGCCATGACATCACCCGGCTGGTTCGCCTTCATTGGCTGAACCGCCAGGGGCATGGCCAGCACTCTGTCGCCAGTTTTGAAGATAATTTGCTTGTCTTCAGAAAATGTAGTCGAGCAATGCAGCGGCAAATTGCACACAAAGGCAGCTAGTAGACCCGGCCCCATTGGTTCTTGTTCCTGCAGCGCATGCCATAGCGCACGCTGCAGCATGTGCTGGGGACCTAGCTTGACTCCCATGATTATAAAGATCGAAACATAAATCATAGTACAGTGTAACTCTGTATAAATTTTTTTATTAATGTTTGGTTGATAGACTCACAAATTTCAAGGAATAGTCAAGCATTGTAGAACATATCAAGTTCTTATTAACTCTGGGAACCCTTGTCAAATGTTCCAAACCTCAGGATAAATATACAGTACAGAGGAAATACATAGTGCAAAAAGTATTTGCTGATCAGAACAAGCAGCATGTACATAAATACACTCATGATAAGTCTCTGATAATTGGGCCTTTTGAGTCGTTTACACTCAGCACACCCACACCGCATAGAATCCTGCTCTAAAGATGGAAAGTAGACACACTGACAGGGGTTCAGTCGTGCACAGCGAGCCCTCCAATGAGCTTGTCGTCATGAACGGTGAAGTCTAGATAACTGACCTGTCTTAGTATGGTGCCCTCAGTGGCCCACACGTCAATCCAATGCGTTTCACTGGCAATTCGGCTTCTGCAGGGATCTTGTCGATGCACACAGCAGAATTTCTGGTGCAGATACGTATTTAATGAGGATAGTAACAGCTTGACGATTACTCATTGATAAAGTTCTGGATGACGTGCGATGCTTCAGATTTGTTTGTTGCCTTATTCTCTATGCCTACCATTTATGAGCCGAATAAATGGATTTTAATTTTTATATTGTACAGTATGCTCTAGCCCTCATTCTACACAGCAGTGCAGCGCCATATTTTCTCATTTCATCATGAAATTCTTCCTTTTTGCTGTTTTGACATCGGCAGGAGCACATGAATGGAGTCTGGTTCAGCAGAATTCTGAGTACTGCAAACTAAAACTGTTTCACTAAACCGGGGTGGGTTTGTCATAGGCTTGTGATGGAGAACTATAATATCACTCCTAGGTGTTCTATTGCACAAAAAGTGGCATCTACCAGGGCTGACAGTTGTTCGCCTACCAGAGTGGCCCTCCGATATATGAATATATAGACACCTTACGCCTTAATTTTGGAGGTTTTGGGCATTTAGCTGTAACATTTGGTACCCTGACCCTAATACCCTGACATCTAAAACCTATGCCAAACTAGGTGTACTTTACAGGAACAAATCTTCCCTAAGTCTATTAAGAACTAGATTGGTCATCATTTGAGTCTAGGCGTAAAGTTCATCTTTCCTATCTTGCCTTCAAATACATTCTGGGCAAGCTACCTATCTATCTGAACAATCTCCTCACCCCTACCACATGCAGCACTTATCATCTGATATCTGACTCCAAAAGACTTTTCATGGTCCCAAGGTTCAGCAAATTATTCGGCCGCTCCTCCTTCTTACTCTGCACCCCAAAACTGGAACAATCTACTGGAGACTCTCACAGCCACCACCAGTTTAAATTCTTTCAAAAACTAAAGCTATCTCACATTTTAATCTGGTCTGTTACTGTTACATATGCTGTGCATGCTATGTCTTGTATATAATATATACCCTGTTCACTTATGTAACTGTATTTGTAACCATGTACTATTCGTCATCTTAACTCTATGCCCAGGACATACAGTACTTGAAAATGAGAGGTAACTCTCAATGTATTACTTCCTGGTAAAATATTTTATAAACAAATAAATAAAAAATTTAACTCAGGGATTGCATATCTTATATATACCCACCACGAAGAACAGATGTGATTCAAAACACCTAAATAACACCTTATTCAGCCAAACAAAAATTGATATGCTTGCCATTTGATCTCTGAAACCCTGATATTGAACTTTTGTTCTACTCTTTGGACATTCTGTAATACTGTATGCTTCATTATCATGGGACAGACTTTTTCATTTTTAATTTAACATTTTTTTATTAAACTGCCCAGCACAATTTGAAGTGGACAACTGCTAACTCATAATGTACTGTATATAGTGTGGGATATGATTTTGTCATGTACCAATACTACAGTGTTGTAAATATTTTCTATTGTTTTTTTTAACGGAGGGAGGTCCTCCATTCACATGTCATTTGGAAATATGGTTCCTTACCATGGGACAGACTTTTAATTTTTAGAAATGTTTACTTCATTAAATTGCCCAGCACAATTTGAAGTGGAAAACTGTGGTAGTATAGTGTAAACTGTGAATAATATAATAATTGAGACGTAATGTTTCAAGTGTCATTATCACTACAAAGACATGCTTACAGTTTCTGTTGCATTTCTAAAATCAAGCAAGGAAAGACGTATTTAAAACTAACAGTTTAATAAACATTACTTATACATTAACATAATAACATACAGTATAAAGTAACATAATGTAGAGTAAGAGCAAGGAGAAAGGACACAAATGCGCAAAGACACATGCAGTTAGGGCAGTGGTCAAAGGAAAACTGGGATTTCTACAGTATTGCTTGCAACAATGGCAAAAAGCAATATTTGCAAAAAGTAAAAAAATACAAGAAAAGAAAACAGCAAAGAAAAACAACATTTGGGGATTAAGCAAATAGAAGACTGACCTGATTTAGGGCAACACTGCAGCCCTCACAGTACTTGAATTAGTAAAAGAGATTGTAAAATATCAATAGCGAATTGACCCTGCCTCCATCACAAAGATGCAGCTGCAACGTATTGCAAACAAAGGTAGGCGCAGTTAGGGCAATCGGCTTGCAACAATGGCTAAAAACTGTGTTTCCATGATTTAAGGAGATTGTCCTCCTGCAGTAATTCATGTAATATTTATTTTGGATTCTGCATCCCCCTCCCCTCATCTGCTTCCATGCAATACTAAGATTTTAGGAAGCACACACAACAACTGAGACAGCGATGATGACTTTGTGGCTATGAAGCCCCAAGCTACAGGGGCTGACCTGAAAAAAGTGGTATCCTGGGGCAGTTTCCTAGGCACCACGGAGGCAGAGATGTGTCGGTAAAAAATGTTTTGGGGAAATTAAATCGGGCTAGCCCACCAAGTTGTTCAGTTATGCTGAGAAAGTACCCGTGTTTCATCTGAAATTTGCTTAAAAATTTATAGAGGTGTCACCAACAACTCAAAGTTCGGCAAAATGTAATTTAAAAAAAATATTACTAATAAATCTGCAAATAACGAAGTTTCAAATGTAATGTAATTTAAAATAATGAAAAATATGTCAAAAGCGTGCAAACTTAACAGTAATATGACAGTAATTAACATAACAGTAATTGACATAAATTAAACAGTAATTTGCATAAATGTGATAATTTGGTTCATAGTCTGTACACTTCTGTTAACCCAATCCTTAGAGCAATGTATCTTTCAGTGAATCTGGTTACCTTTTATAATGTACACAACAGACGACAGAGTGTTTTGTTTACCTTTTACAATGGTCTTCTACAACTTGAAGTAAGAACTGTTTTTATTCCTCATCCTTCGTCAAAATCTTGAATAAGAGCTACACCACACTCTGCTGCATCATTCACTACTCTTATTTTTATTATGAACTTATTTGTGGTGTAATCTTCATTGGTTGTCCAATGTTCTGAATTCTTCTGCAGGAAGTCATGAGAGATACAGAGTAAAGTAACTAAACTAAGGGGCGTATTCTATAAGCCTCGATAGCCCACTTATCAAGGCCTTTTTGGCAAAAATGTCTACTGCTATTCAGTAAGCCTCGATAAGTGGGCGATAAAGGCAGGAATCGACAATTTTTGCTCTCGTCCAAAAACATCGCCTGGCAAGTGGCGATAAGCCACTTATCGCAGATTCTGAAACTCATGCAATTCTAGTAGCCTCGATTAGTTTATCGAGGCTAATTGCGGCTCCAGAATGGCGAGTTTCTCCCAAAATCCTCACACCAGGAAACGTTGGCGTGCAGCTGGGGAGAACCTGCTGAGAAGGTGGCGAGAGAGGACTTAGAAAAAAAAATGCATTTCATGTCTGATGCCGGGGGTCTCCGGAACTGATACACAAATTAATATCTGCACCGGAGACCCCCGCCATGAATCCAATGCAATAAAAATTCATTCACAGGCAACTTCCTTACCTTTGCAGCTAACCGCTAATGCAATGAAGGGGTTAACTACTGGTGCCATGCTTATTGTGGGTAGCGGGGGTGGATGGAGGTGGTATTTGGCTCTTGGTGGGTGTTTAGGCCTTGCGGAAGGTTTCGGGTGGAGTTAACCCCTTCATTACCTTAGCGGTTAATACCAATGGGAAACCTAATAAAAAAGCAAGAAGGCCAAAAACACATAATAATAAAAGATATACACATGCAGCTAAACACCCCAACAATAAAATAAATATAAGCCTAATAGTAGACATCAATAAAATGAATCTATCACTAAAACAGCAAAATAATTTTAATTATGTTATTCATAAATGTAAGAATACAATTAAATAAACAGCTCTCCAACCAATTCAAGAAATAAAAGCACTAGCCAACAAATCAATAAAAGAAATAAAAGCACTGGTCAACAAAACAATTAATTTAAACCACTAGCCAACAAAAAAAATAATTAATTTAAAACGCTAACTAATCCTAAAATGTACTAAAAACAAAATCAAAAATCAAAATTCCAAACAATTTAAACCAAACAATAAACAGAAATAGAAAAAATAACTATCAATTGAAAACAAGCATTTGCCAAAAAATCACTGTATTTATCTGTACCCTAAAGTGGCACAGATTAATACTTTAGCAGTCAATAGGTAAGCAACAACATAAAAAGATATAAATCCAATCAAAGAAACCTGAAAAAAGACAATTACATACATTCAATATTTAACTTACCTTTAGAAGTCTTCACCCTCCGAATCCCTGCATATCTGCAAGCTCTCGACCCGCAACATCATCACCCACAATCCAACTCCATCCACCTTCAAGATCAGCATCAGGTCAAAAAAAACCTTCTTCTTTGATCTTCTGTCACCTTCTTTCTTCTTCTGTAATTCTTTTGTTCTTTTGTTCTTTTGTTCTATATTCTATCTTCTTTCAATCCAACCCCATCGTAAATCCAAACGGATGTAGCCTCGTCGAGATCTTACGCTAAAATGAGACGTACAGGCCTTATATATTGTAACGCAATGCTCACCACAGACAATGCGGGACCGCAAGGCCGAGGTGGGGGTAGATATAAATGCCACCCACAACCGCGAGGGCGTGTCTTGAAAGTAGGATTGTTGAGTTTGCTGGGTCAGGATTGGAGAGGTAACGATAGTGGTAATACTTGCGAAGGTCGGGGTTGGAGAGTAGCGGAACATTGCAGGTACTAGAAGCCGTTTTTTCAGCTTCCGTTTACTTCGGCATTCTCATTGCTTATATGTATTTTTATTGTGATTATTCATTTTTTTACCTAATGCTCATTATGCTTACAGCTGTTTGGCATTTTTCTGCAAGTTTAAGGATTGGTCAGGTAATATGAGAACCTGGCCAATCATCTTGGAATGATGGGTATTTATTTAGAATGATTGCCCAGCTTTCCCATCCCTGATGAAGTGGTGTTTTGCTACGAAACGCGTTGCATGGTGCCAAGTAGTTTTTACTATCAGCATCTGCTCTTCTAGTATGGTGAGCATATTGATTTGCTCTTATTTCCGCGCCCGCTACATTGTATGTGCATCGATCGGCATCCAGTCTACTTGGGGAATTACGTGCTATAGCCACATCATCAGTGGGCGACTGGCCTCCTGAGTCACGTGACTGTGAATACTGGCGGTGTGGTGTGAAGCGTGATCCACGGCGAGCGTTCTGGACTATACGACGGGACTTTAACATCGGTTCCCTGCTTTACGGAAGTGTGGAGGACAGTTCAGAGCAATATCTTTCTCACAAAGGACTTTGTGTGCTGTGGTGTAGGGTATTCCCTTCATGTATACAATCCAAAAAGGAGGAGGATCCAGCTACAGATTTAAAGTAAACCAGACGGAAAGATCTTGATCTGCTGATTCCTTTTCCAGCGTGCGGTAACCCCTACCATGCAACATTCTATGCTTGTCTTTTTTCAATCTGATGTACGCAGAACCTTTAACCTTTAATAATACATTTTTATGTTTCAATCTTCACTGTGAGCGTTGTGCGCTGTGTTTTGTTTTTTCTTTGTACTATAAGCCGTGGTCAGGATTGGAGAGTAGAGAGTAGTCATGGTACATTGCCGAGGTCAGGGTTGGAGAGGTGCAGATCATCGAGAGTAGCCCGGGTCAGGAGTAGAGAAGAGCGGAGTCCAATATAAAGCCAGGGTTTGGAACAGAGAGCTAGGACCAACATGAGCAAGACAAGACTTCGGAGGCAAGTAGCAGTGAACACAACAAAACATAGGTTTATGCTCAGCCAAGGTGCCAGTGGCACAGCTGAGCATATAAAGGAGAGGACAATCAATGAGATATGAGGTAGTGTGGAGGTGTTTCAACAATGGTAAGCATCATTGGCTTCTCCACTGAGTGGGACAGGTGTGGGGAGGTGCCTAGGTGGAATACTGTTGTTTCATCTCATGTATGTGCTGGGCGCGTGCTGCGTGTGTACGTTGCGCCCCGCAGATGGGGTGGTGTGGACGAAGTCCAGAGGCGGGCCGGAGAGGACAGCATAAAGTTTCACGTGGGGTGCGTGTGCCCACCGGAGCAGAGAGGGGTGGAGCAGAGAGTGCAGGACCGGCAGTAGGAGCGAGGGAAGCGGTACCCCCGGCAGTGGAGGAAGGTAAGCGGGGAGTGTACCGAGGGTGGCTTGACTACCCAATCCTTACATATATGGCCTGTGATGGCACATTTTAGGGTCAGAATGTACAGTTTCAATCTGATTTCATGACTAAAGAATAAGAAGGCAATACCTAACAATTTGAGGACAGCTATTATAGATGACCTTGGGAAGCAGTATACTGTAAATGCACTACTGCAGAATTCAAGACCGTGAAAGACACAATTAATTGACTTTTATGACATCAGAGGACTGTGGGATGGACTAATAAGTAAGTGAAACTGATGGCTAAATTATTTTTTTTTCATATATTTTTTTTTACATTGTTCAATCCTTATTTTGATTCTTTTTTTCAGATTCGGCAGGCTGGTCAACATCAACATCAACAGCTTGTTTGTGTAGTAAACACATCAAGCGATAATGAATAATTAAGGTAATGTACAGATGCAACTGCCTTTCCTTAAAAAATCTGTGACCATCTTGCATTTACTCATGAGATTGTCCAGGCTGTAATGGCCCATCTGATTAACACAGCGGGGATCCTTGTGTTTGAATGGGACTCGCAGCCTGGTAGGATTCACACAGTGTCAGTCCCATTCAAATGTATGTATGTATGCCTTTATTTATATAGCGACATTAATATACATAGTGCTTCACAGTACTAATACACATGACAATCATATAAATAACAAATAATATAAATAATATATCATAGGAATAAGGGCTTCAGACATAAAAATTAACATTTAGGAAGAGGAGTCCCTGCTCCGAAGAGCTCACAATCTAATTGGTAGGTAGGAGGAATGTACAGAGACATTAGGAGGGCATTTTGGTAAGTGCGTCTGGAAGGGGCTAAGCTTTATGTATCAGGTGTATAGTATAAGCCACGGAGTGGCAGGTGTGTTTTATGGTGGGTCTTAAAAGGTGGATAGAAAGAGTGCTAGTTGGGTTTTGAGGGGATGGGCATTCCAGAGGGTTGGGGCAGTCAGTGAGAAAGGTTAAAGGTGGGAGAGAAGGCTTTAGATAAAAATGGGTAGAGAGAAGACATCCTTGAGCGGAACGCAGGAGTCGGGATGGTGCCACATAGAGGTGATATTTAAACCCAGGAGATGTGATTAGGTCACCTGGAGAAACTGTGTACAGAGAAAGAGGAGAGGTCCCAGGACAGAACCCTGGTGTACCCCCAAAGAGAGATCGATAGAGGAGGAGGTGTTACAGAAGAGACACTGAAAGTACAATGGGAGAGGTAAGAGGAGATCCAGTATAGAGCTTTGTTATGAATACCAAGAGTATGGAGAATGTGAAGGAGGAGAGAGTGGTCCATGTTATAAAATGCTGCAGAGAGATCGAGTAATATAAGCAGAGTGTAATGACCTCTGTCTTTGGCAGCAAGGAGGTCATTAGTTATTTTAGTGAGGGCTGTTTCAGTGGAGTAAGCAGTGTGGAAGCCAGATTGTAGAGGGTCTAGGAGAGAATAGGTGGTGAGAAAATGGAGCAGGTGAGAGAATACAAGACATTCAAGGAGTTTAGAGGCAAAAGGCAGGAGGGAGACAGGTCGATAGTTAGAAAGACAGGTAGGGTCCAGCTTGCTGTTTTTGAGTAATGGTATGACTGTTGCATGTTTGAAGGAGGCGGGAAAGGTACCAGAGTAGAGGGAGGAGTTAAAAATCTGTGTGAGTGTAGGGTGTGTGAAAAAAATTGTGTGTGCAAATGCAGGGCCCCACTGTATTAATCCTATGGGCCATTAATCTGGCTGCAGAAAACTCGCTGCATGCTGCAGAAATATTGCAGCATACTTTGGGTTTAAGTGCAAAATTCTCAAGGCAAGCTGTCTACAACCGGCAGCTGTATTCGTTTCATTCAATTGGTAATATATATACGGCACTGCGCTCAAATTCAATGAAATACATATGCCTTTCATACGGTTCACATATCTGTAGAACACGCATGCGCACAAATTCAATTAAACACATGTTCCATTGAGTTTACATAGAGCATGCGTGAGCACTGACACAGTAGCACAGTGTAATTAATGTATCTATTTCTTCTCGATTATTTTAAATGTGAAACTGTAAACAAGATAGTCAGAGGAAGAGGTTGATTGAATAAGACAATATTATTGTAAGAAGATTTTATTATTTCACAAAGCCTTTGTTATTTATCTCTAAGCTCTAATTTACTCTAAAGAATGTCATACTTTAAAAACATTTTGTAGTCATTTGAAGTCAGGCTACATTTGTAACTGATCTTCTTGTGCTCTTCTCAAGCCTGCTTTGTCTCTGTACCATGTGTCTCTGCTGCTCTATCCTACCTGAAATTGTCTCTCCACTGCTGTGTTCCTTTGGAACTCACTTGTGCTCACTATCTGTAAAGATTATTTTCTTTACATTTGTAAGTAAACTACATGACCCACAAAATACTTTATGCACTTACTCTCTGTCACGGTAGACCAGACCTAATTCACGCCGACTATACTGGGCACTGATTGAACAGGACAAAATGATAAAATAAACTGAAGATTTAGTCCCTTTCGGGCAAACACAACACTGTAACACAAATGACACTTTAAAATAACACTTACGGTAAAATAACAGGGTGAAGTATCCAAGAATAACACTGGCTAGCAATTCTCCCTTGCTAGATTAGAGTCACAAACCACCAACTACGAACAGTGAACACTCTACAACTACAACTCTGGGGTTGGGGCAACCTGCCTCTTTATAGGGTTTGAATTCCCATCACAACCAGGCAAGGAACTCTGGGAGGAAGCAGGAGTGCCCCCCCCCCCCTCCCCTGGCAACACCAAGTCTAGGTCTTAATGGCTGGGCATTGTCTAACCCATAGGAGGGGTCGATGGCTGATACTTAATTGTATCTGGCCCATCCTCAATGCACATTTATCTGCAGGAACCTCACCTGATTAAATCAGAGGCCCCGCCATACAAATGTACTCACATGCTATCTGAGAAATTAGTACATACAGTCACATAATCCCCTGAACACTATGCAGGGCTGAATCCCAAATTACATCACAGTGCTTACCCATAGATCACAAAACACTTTACTTCATTTGCCTGCTTAACTAGACTTGGGAATTGAATTCACAGGGAATAAAAGTGCTTTGGAATACACATACATAGTACATTACACATTAACCCTTTATCTCCCCACATGAACTAGGGGTAACTAGCCGGGTATAACCCCTTTATTACAGGCCAGATTAACCCTTATCGTCACACTCTCGTTAACATGCACTATCAACCTTGCACTTTCACATGTCCTCTCTGTCACTGGGATTTACTAACCTCTGCTGTTGGTTATCCCACTGTGATCCTTTGTTTCCAGCCATTGAATTGAATATAATTTAGCGCAGGATTGTAGTGTGATAACCTATTTCAGGGGTGCACAAACTGGGGGGTGCCAGAAGAGGAGGACAGTGGCAGCGGGGCAGGGCGATGGCAGAGGCGGACAGCGATAGGAGAAGGGAATGGAAGACCACCAGAACAGAGCAGTGCAGCAGAAGAGTTGGACAGCGGGAGCGAGTCAGGGCAGGAGTGAATAAGGAAGGCTGGGAAGGAGCGCCAGCGGTCCGACCCAAAAGTCTTCACTGAGTTCCAGTGTCAGCCACTGCTACAGAACACTCCTCCTCTTATGCCGCCCTGCTTCGCTCCCACCATCCAACTCCTCTGCCAGCCCTGCTCCACTCTGGTGGTCAACGTCCTCTTCTCCCGCCGCCTTCCTCTGGCACCACCAAGCTGCACTCCCCTCTCCCACTATCCTCCCCCACTGAAGCCAGGTAGGCATTGTTAAAGGGGTGAGAGGAGAGGGTGTGAGATGAGAGGGGATGAGAAAGGAGAAGGATGAGAGAAGGAGATGGGTGAGAGAGGAGGACATGGGTGAGAGAGGAGGAGGGAGTGAGAGAGAGGATGAGGGGGAGGGAGGAGGGGAGATTTGACAGAGCGGCCTGTAGGTGAGGTCAAATATGAGTCTATACATGCACTTTTGGGTAAACCATAATATTTGAGTGGTTTTATTTGTCACAAAACAGCAACCAAAACATCGGGGCTACTGCAACAATGAAAAAATATTCAGGGAACAATATATAAAGTCTTAACGGTGCATTCTGGTCCGGTGTCTACGATATCTCCAGGTACTTGCAGGAAGTGTAGTCCTGCTGCTCCCAGTGTCTTTTTGCCCTTCTCTGCTACAGGCTTCTATGCTGGGTGAGCCTGTGGGTTCCTCATGTTTGCCAGGGAAAATCCTCTGGTCAACCAGACTGGATCCCTGCGGGCGGGAGCTCTGTCTGTGATCCTCCTAAAAGACTCCAAACAGGAACATTGAGCAGCTATTTCCTGCATTTTATACAGCCGCGGCCCCTTTTATTATCCAACATCTCCGATTTTTTTCGGTGATTTTTTCCGAATGCCACGCACTTCACCGCACTTCACCATGTTCATGCCACATTCATACCGCATTCATGTTGCATTCATGCTGGCGTCACCCGCGGTTGATGTGTTTATTGATGTGTTTATTGATAATGGTTCTGATTTAATTGGTTGCACTTCTTCACGTAATCCGCCAGGTGGCAGATATTCATGGCGTTGGTACTGAAGAAGTTACAATAATGTATCAATTTAGGCTTTTCATATTAAAAAATACATGCACAGTGTCTGGTGTTTTTTTGCCTTGAGAGTCCCGACATGAGTGCACCACCGCAGTCCGTGTTCCAAAAACCCGACAAAACGTACGCTTATTTAATATGGGCCGCGATTAATGCAACAGATGATAAGATGGCAACAGTTGGTCAAATTTATCTGTATTTTATCGAAAACTATGACTTTTACAAATTTTCACCAGATGCGCATGTGTGGAAGCGTGCAATAAGGAAAAAGTTTGGTATCGATCCGTGTTTTTTCGTATTGATCCCGGTGTTATTGGAGGGTATTGGTGTGTATCACCAGATTTTTCCCGTACCTTTGATCATGGAGACTACAAAAGGCGAAAGGTCATGTAATAACCAACTAAGAAACGTCAGTCGCTGGCAAGCAATGAGCCAGCGACTGCGCCAGCATCCAATAACGATCCAATCGTCAGTGAAAACCTGGTGACCGGCAACCCTTGCTGTCTGTCCCCGCACGGATACCTGCAACCTGAGCCGGATTTCGCGTACATATTTCAGCAAGCTTGCATGTACCAAAGCGATTTCCAGCCTCATCAGCTGTCAACTACAGGTGTAGTAGTCCCGCTGTCACCTGTCAACTACGTGTATAATCAAGAATACGGGACTGGCAGTGGCTCGGCGCCAGCTGATTGGCAAAGACAAGGGAGGCCTACCCACATACCGTTGGGGAAACACCCCACCCCCAGTACCCACAATAAAAACAGTACAATGACCCACAATAAAACGCATTATATTTATTAAATAGATTACCCACCCCCTGTGCCCCCCCATAAATACAAGATTTATTCTTTTACATACAGGGTTCATAACGCAGCCCCACGTACAGTAGGGATGGAGTTCCCACGCTCTGATT
The DNA here is from genome assembly GCA_036426205.1 of Ascaphus truei. Classification (NCBI taxonomy): domain Eukaryota; kingdom Metazoa; phylum Chordata; class Amphibia; order Anura; family Ascaphidae; genus Ascaphus; species Ascaphus truei. Next base: position 14,190 of record WSYH01013497.1, read on the forward strand.
GGCAACCGTACCATGTGACAGGTTTTCATTGACGTCACATCCTTTCTCCCCCAAGCCTCTGTCACATGGTATACCAGAGCCAATCAGAGTAGGGATAAAGTTCCCACGCTCTGATTGGCTACCGTACCATGTGACAGGTTTTCAGTGATGTCACATCCTTTCTCCCCCAAGCCTCTGTCACATGGTATACCAGAGCCAATCAGAGTAGGGATAAAGTTCCCACGCTCTGATTGGCTCTAGTACCATGTGTGCACGGCCATGTGTCTTTTAATGACGTCACCTTAAAAGCAATTGAATCAAAGCCATTCTGATTGGCTGTGCTTTCATTGCCTTTAAGATGACGTCATCATTTTAATTTTTGTCGGCCAAAACACATGGTTTTCACGGCCCAATCAGGACCGTGGGAACCATGACGCAAAATGTGACATCATAGGCCTTTAAAAGCCTATGTCATCTCATTTTGAAGCCAGACGCCGCGGAGGAAGGACCTCCGGAGAAGAAAAAAGACAAGGGCGTGGCCGATGATGGAAAGAAGACCACGCCCTGCCCCACCCGGAAGGAGATAGAAGAAAGAAGAACACAGATGAAGATGGATTACAAATAGAAGACCCGTGGATTGTTTTGGATTTTTAGTTTAAAGTTTATTTTTTTTCTGGTTTATTATTTTATGGGTTCCTGTTCGTGGATTGGTTCGTGAGTAAGCTGCGCAACGGGAATCGGTGGGGGCAAGTAATGGTAAGTTAACTAAAGAAATTTATTTTATTTAACTTGTTAATTTTTTCAAAAGGTTTTTTAACATGTGTATTTTTTTTTGTGGTATATCATTTCTTGCCACTGTATGTATGTATGTATATATGTCTAGAGAGA
>WSYH01013498.1:0-16968 GCA_036426205.1 Ascaphus truei
TATTTAGGGTAGGGGCTTGAAGTTTGAGGGGCTTTTAAGGTTATTAGGTAGGGGTCTATGCGGTTATAAGGGCTAGGGGGGTAAGGTTATTTAGGGGTAGGGGTGAGTTAGTTATTAGGGCGTTGTTAAGATTAGCGCGTTTTTTGGTTAAGGTAAGGTAATAAGATCAGGACTTTAGTTAGCGGGCAAAGCAACAGGTACCAGGGGGGGGGGTTGTCGTGAGTCGCGGTGAAGCACCGGCGGTCATCTGGTCGCAGCCGAATGTCCTAGACCGTTAGCCAGACCCCACGACATAGCAGCTATGTCTACAGGGCACCGAAGGGTTAAGGGAAATGAAAATTGCCACTCGCATTAATGCCACGTCTGCTGACTCACGCGTGGACTCGGCCGTGGCTTCTCTTTGGGGGATCACCAGGTGCGCAAGATGTGCGGTTTGCGGCCGCGCGTTAGTTTCCTTCAACAATAGCGCTAATTGCTCAGCGAAGGATACGAGAGAAGCAGCAGCTGGAGGACCCCCCCCCGATCCACAGCTAATGGATGCAGGAAGGGAGAAATGGGGCGGGTCTCTGGAGCAGAAGCTCAGGGTCATCGTGAGGCAAACGATCCGGGTCACACTGAGCAAGCGCGGGGGGGTCTATGAGGGCACAAAGCGCGATGTGTCTCAGCGAGCATACGAGACCAGGTCCCGGAGCAAAGCGGCCGGGTCTTAAGCAAAGAGCCGGGTCTCTAAGGGCAAAGCGACGGGTCCCTGAGCAAAAGCGCCGGTTCCCTGATGCCAAAGCGCAGTGGTTCTCTGAGCAACTGCGACGGTCTCTGAGCACAAGCGGCCGGCGGTACTATGAGCAAAGCGCCGCGCGTCCTGAGCAACAGCGACGGGGGCTCCCCGAGGCAAAGCCGCAGGGTGTCTCTCTGATGCAAAGCGCGGGTGCTCTGAGCAAAAGGCGGGTTCTCTGAGCAAAGCGCCGGGTCTCTGAGCCAAGCGCCGGGTCTCTGAGCAAAGCGCCGTTCTAGAGCAAAGCGCCGGTTCTGAGCAAAAGCGCGCGGTCTCTGAGCAAAAGAGCCGTGGTCTCTGGCCAAAGCGCCGGGGCTCTAAGCAAAGCGACCGTGGTCTTGAGGCAAAGCGCTGGGGTCTCTGAGCAAACGCCGGTCTCTGAGTGCAAAGGGGGGGGCTGGGGTCTCTGAGCAAAGCGTCCAGGAGTCTCTAAGCAAAGCGCGATGGTATATAATGCAAAGCGCCGGGTCTCCTGACCAAAGCGCAGGGTCTCTGAGCAAAGCGCAAGGGTCTGAATGAGCAAGCGCCGGTCTACTGAGCAAGAGCGCCGGGTCTATGAGCAAAGGGCCGGGGTCTATGACGCGAACCAGAGCAGGGTGGTCTCGTGAGAAAAGCGCCGAGCGGTCCCTGAGCAAAGGCGGGTCTCTGAGCAAAGCGCTCCGGGTCTCTGGCACAAAGGCCGCCTGGGTCTACCTCCGAAGCCAAAGCGCCGGGATCTCTAAGCAAAAGCGCCGGCGCTCTGAGCAAAGCGCCGGGTCTTGGGTCTCTAAGCAAAGCACGCGGGTCTCTGAGCAAAAGCGCCGTGGTCTTGAGCAAAAAAGGCCCCCAGGGGGTTCTATGAGGCAAAGGACGGGTCTCTGAGGCCAAAGCGCGGGTCTCTGAGCAAAGCGCCGCGGTCTCTGAGCAAAGCGCCGCCGGTTCTCGAGCAAGCGCCGGCGTCATCATGAGCAAAGTCAGCCGGTTCTCTGATGGACAAAGCGCCGGTCTATGAGCAAAGCCAGCCGGTTACTCTGAGCAAAGCGCTAGGGTCTCTGAGCAAAGCGCCGGGGGTCTCTGAGCAAACAAGCGCCGGGGGTCCGGAGGTCCCTGAGAAAGCGCCGGCGTCTAGGAGCAAAGCGCCGCGCGCTGCTATGAGCAAACAGCGCCGGGTCGCGAGCAAAGGCGGGTTCTCTAAGCAAAGTCCGGTCTTGGCCAAAGCCCGGGGCCGGAGTCTCTAAGCAAAGCGCGGGTTCTCTAAGCAAAGCGCAGGGTATTGAGCAAAGCTGCAGGGTCTCTGCAGCAAATAGCGCCGGGCTACTCAGAGCAAAGCGGCGGGTCTTGAGCAAAAGCGCCGGGTGCACGCCTGAGCAAAGCGCCCGGGTCATGAAGAGCAAAGCGCCGGGTTTCGAGCAAGCGCCGGGTCTCTGAGCAAAGACGCGGGTCCTCGAGCAATACGCCGGGGTCCTCTGAGCCAAGCGCCGGGTCTCTGGCAAAAGCGCCGGGTCTCTGAGCAACAGCGCCGGGTTCTGAGCAAAGACGCCGGGTCTCTGAGCCAAAGCGCCGGAGCGTCTTGACAGCAAAGCGCCGCAGGTATTTCTGAGCAAAGCGCCGGGTCTGGAGACAAAAGCGCCGGGTCTCCTGAGAAAAAGCGCGGGTATCTAGCAAAGCGCCGGGGTCTATGAGCCAAAAGCGCCGGGTTCTGAGGCAAACGTCGGTCTCTGAGCAAAGCATCGGGTCTCGGAGCAAGCGCCCGGGTCTCCTGACTGCAAAGCGCCGGGTCTCTGAGCACAGCGCCGGGTCCTCTGAGCACAAGCGCGGGGGTGTCTCTGAGCAAAGCGCAGGGTCTCTGAGCAAACGCGCCGGGTTCTCTGAGCAGCGCCGAACGGTCTCTGGAGCAAAGCGCCGGGTGCTGGTGGAAAAGCGCCGGGGAGGTCTATCTTTCAGCCCATAGTTCTCCCCCTCTCCATGAATTATATTCATACCTTTCCCCGATACCCATATTTTCCAAAGCACCAGTACATCCCCGTATACTCCGCACTCTACCTCTACAGAAGGACGTTTTCATCACTTCCGAACTCATTTAACACACCCTATTTCCTTTATATAAAATTTCAAGTATGGGGGTGTCATAAGCACAGGCTCCGGTCTCTGAGCAAGAGCCGCCGGGTCTTAAGCCAAAGCGCCCGGGCTCTGAGTCAAAGCTCCGGGTCTCTGAGCAAAGCGCCGGGGTATCTACAGGCAAAGCGCCGGGTCTCTGAGCAAAGCGCCGAGAGTCTCGAGCAAATGGCTCCGTGGTCTCCTGAGCAAAGGCCGGGGCTCTAAGCAAAAGCGCAGGGTCTTGAGCAAAGCGCCGGGTCTAATGAGCACACGCGCCCGGGTCTCTCGAGCAAAGCGCGGGGTTATGAGCAAAGCGCACGGGGGGTCCTATGAAGGCAAAGCGCCTGGTTCCTCTGAGCAAAGCGCGGGTATCTGAGCAAAGCGCCGGGTCTAACTGAGCAAAGCGCGGGTCTTGAGCAAAGAGCCGGGCTCTCTGAGCCAAAAGCGAGGGTCTCTGAGCACAAAGCGACGGGTACGTCGGAGCAAGCGACGGGTCCTCTGAGCAAAGCGCGGGTATCTGAGCAAAGTCGCGGGTCTCTGGAGGCAAAGAGCCCGGGGTATCTGTAGACAAACTGAAATACAGCGCCGGGCTCTGAGCAAAGCGCCGGGTCTCTGAGCAAAGCGCCGGTCTTGAGCAAAGGCCGGGTCTCTGGAGCAAAGCGCCGGGGTCTCTAGAACGCGTCGGGTCTCTGAGCAAAGCGTAGGGCTTCTCTGAGAAAAGCGCCGGGTCTATGAGCAAAGCGCCGGGGTCTCCTGAGCAATAGCCCGGGTCTACTGAGCAAAGGCACGGGTCTCGGAGCAAACGCGCCGGGTCTAGCACACAAGCGAGGGTCTCGAGCAAAGCGCCGGTTCTCTGAGACAAAGATCCGGTATTCTGCGCAAAGCGCCGGGTCTCGAGCAAAGCGAAGGAGGTCTCTGAGCAAGTGCGGGTCTCTGAGCAACGCGCCCGGGTCTCTGAGCAACTTTAGAGCCGCTGGTCTCTGAGAAAAAGGCGACGGGTCTCTGAGACAAAGCGCCGGGTTTCTGAGCAAAAGCGCAGGGTCTTGAGCAAAGCGCAGGTCTCGAGCAAAAGCGCCGAGGTTCTGAGCAAAGGCAGCGGTCTCTGAGCTGAGAAAAGCGCGGGTGCATCTGAGCAAAGCGCCGGGTTCCCTGAGCAACGCGGCCGGTTCTTCTGAGCAAAAGCGCCGTGTCTCTCTGGCACAAGCGCCGGGTCGCTGAGCACAAAGCGCGGGTCTCTAAGCAAAGCGCCGGGTCTGGACGCAAAGCGCTGGTCTCTGAGCAAAGCGCCGGGTCTCTGAGCAAAGCGGCGGGTTCTCTAAGCCAAAGCGCCGCGGGGTCTCTAAGCAAAGCGACGGGTCTCTGAACAAAGCGGCCGGGTCTATAGCAAAGCGACGGGTCCTCTGAGCAAAGCGCGGGTTCCTGAGCAGAAGCGTCGGGGCTCTCTGATGCAAAGCGACGGGTCATCTGAGCAAAGCGCGGGCCAATGAGCCACAAGCGCCGGGTCCTGAGGCAAGCGCCGGGGTCTCTGAGCAATAGGCCGGGTCTCTGAGACAAAGCGCCGGATCTATAAGCACAAGCGCCGGGTCTCTGAGCAAAGAGCAGGGTCCTCTAAGCAAAGCCCCGGGTCTCTGAGCCAAAGCGGACGGGTCTCTGAGCAAAGCGCAGGGTCTCGAGACAAAGCGCAGGGGTCGTTTCTGAAGCCAAAGGCGCCGGGTCTAGAGTCAAACGCGGGTTCTGAGCAAAAAGCAGGGTCTTTATGAGTCAAAAGCCCGGTTATCATGAGCAAAGCGACGGTATCTGAGCAAAGCGCCGGCGTCTCTGAGCAAGCGCCGGGGGACTGAGGCAAAAAGAGCCGGGGGTCTTGAGCAAAGCGCAGGGGAGGTCTATGTGACTTTATCTGAAACCCCCCATTGCTTTTTGGCCCTATGCTCACTTCATTGAGCCGGCCTCGGATTAGCCGGCGACTCGGAGTAGCCATCAATGAACTGTTAATGCCTTCGCGTTGAGCAAGCGCAGGCGATCCTGAGCAAAAGCCGCCAGGGGTCCTCTGAGCAAAGCGCACGGGTCTCTGAGCAAAAGCCGCCGGGTCTCTGAGCAAAAGTCGCGGGTTCGCTGAGCAAAGCGCCGGGGTATCTAAGGCAAAGCTCGGGTCTCTAAGCAAAAGCTCCGGTGTTATGAGCAAGAGCCGGGTCTCGAAGCAAGCGCCGGGTGTCTTAAGCAAAGCGCCGCGGGGTCTCTAGCAAAGCGCCGGGGTCTCGGGTCCCTCTGAGACAAAGCTAAGGGTCTATGAGCAAAGCGCAGGGTCTTAAGCCAAAGCGAGGGTCTATAAGCAAAGCGCCGGGTCTTCGCAAAAGCGCCGGGTCTCAAGCAAGCTCGGGGTCTCTGAGCCAAAGCGCAGGTTCTTAAGCAAAGCGCAGGGCTCTAAGCAAAGCGGCGGGTCCTCCTGAGCAACAGCGCCGGGTCTTGAAGCAAAGCGCCGGGTCTCTGAGCAAAGCGCGGGTCTCTAAGCAAAGCTCCGGGTCTCTGAGACAAAGCACCGGGTCTCTAAGAAAAAGCGCTAGGGTCTCTAAGCCAAAGCGCCGGATTCTCAGAAAACGACGGGTCTCTGAGCAAAGCGGCAGGGTTCTCTAAGCAACGCGCGGGTCTCTAAGCAAAGCGCCGGGTCTATGAGCAAACCGCTCGGGTCTCTGAGCACAAAGCGCCGAGGTCTATAAGCAACCCTAAGCGCCGGGTCTCTGAGCAAAGCGACGGGTCTCTAAGCAAAGCGCCGGGTTCTCTAAGCAACGCGCCGGTCTCTGAGAAAGCGCCGGGTCATCTAAGCAAAGCCGCCGGGTTTCTCTAAGAAAAGGCGGGTCCCTGAGCAATAGCGGGGTCTCCTGAGCAAACGTCGGGTCTCTAAGCAAAGCGCGGGTCTCTAAGACAAAGCGCCGGGTCTCTAAGCAAAGCGCCGTGATCTCTAAGCAAAGCGCGGTCTTGGCAAAGCGCCGGGTCTCGAATGCAAAGCGCGGGTCTTGAGCATACGCCGCCCGGGTCTCTACAGCAAAGAGCACGGGTGCTATAAGCAACGCGTGGGTCTCGGCAAAGCTCGGGTCTTAAGCAAAGCGCGGGTTTTCTAAGCAAAGAGACGGGTTCTCTAAGCAAAGAGTCGGGTCTCTAAGGCAACAGCGCCGGGGCTCATAAGACGCAAAGAGACGGGTCCTTAAGGCCAAGACGCGGGTCTCTAAGCAAAGCGCGGGATAACATGAGCAAAGCGCACGAGGGGTCCCGAGCAAGCGCCGGGTCTCTCAGAAAAGCGTAGGCGGGTTCATCTAAGCAAAGCGCCGGGTCTCTAAGCAAAGCGAGGGTTGATCATTAGCAAAGAGCCGGGTCTCTAAGCCAACAGCGCCGGGTTCTAAGCAAAGCGGCCGCGGTCTCTAAGCAAAGCGCCGGGTCTCTAAGCAAAGCGCCGGGTCTCTAACGTCAAAGCGCCGGTCTCTGAGCACAAGCGGGGGTCTCTGAGCAAATGCGCCGGGGTTATATAAAAGGAAAGCGCCGGGTTCTCTGAGCCAAGCGCCGAGGTCTCTGAGCAAGCGCAGGGTCATTGAGCCAACGGCGGGTTCTTGAGCCAAAGCGCAGGTCTGAGCAAAGCGCCGGGTCTTCGGAGGACAAAGCGCCGGGTCTCCTGAGCAAAAGCGCAGGGTCTTCTGAGCAAATGCGGCCCGTGGGTCTATGAGCAACGCGCCCGGTCTCTGAGCAAAGCGCCGGTCCTCTGGAAAAGCGCCGGGTCTATGAGCAAAGCGCCGGTCTCTGAGCAAAAGCGCCGGGGGGCTTCGGAGCAAAAGCGCCGCCGGTCCCTGAGCAAAGCGCGGGTCTATGAGCCAAAGCACCGGGTTTCTGAGCACAAGCGGACGGGTTCTGAGCAAAGCGCACGGGTCGCTGAGCAAAGCGCCGGGTCTCTAGCAAAAGCTCCGGGTCTTCTTGAGCAAGGCGGGGTCTCTAAGCAAAGCGACGGAACGGGTCTTAAGCAAAGCGCAGGGCCCTGAGCCAAAGCGCAGGTCTCTGCGGCAAAGCGCCGGGGTCTCTGAGCAAAGCGCCGGGTCTTGAGCAAAGCGCGGGTTCTATAAGCAAAGCTCCGGGTCTTGAGCAAGAGCAGGGGGTTCAAGGCAAGCGCCGCGCCGGTCTCTACGCAAAGAGACCGGATCTTAAGCAAAGCGCGGGTCTCTAGCAAAGCGCCGCGGTCTCTAAGCAAAGCGCGCAGGTCTCTAAGCAAAGCGCCGGGTCTATGCGCAAAGCTCCGGGTCTCTGAGCAAAGCGCCGGGGTTCTCTAAGACAAAGCGCCGCAGAGTTCTATGAGCAAAGCGCAGGGTCTCTAAGCAAAGCGCAGGGTGTCTCTCAAGCAAAGCGGCGGGTCTCTGAGCAAAGCGCGGGTCTCTAACAAAGCGCGGTCGTAAGCAAAGCGCAGGGTCTGAGCAAAAGAGCCGGGTCTCTAAGCAAAGGCGTCGGGTAGTAAGCAGCGCCGGGTCTCTAAGCAAAGCGCCGGCGGGTTCTAAGCAAAGCGCCGGGTCTCTCTGAGCAAAGCGGACAGGGGCCCTCTAAGCCAATAGAGCCGGGTCTCCCCTGACAGCAAAGCGCCGGGTCCCCCAAGCAAAGCGCCGGGTCCTCTAAAGCAAAGCGTCGGGTCCTCTCGGGCAAAGCTCGGGATCTCATAAGCAAAAGCGCCGGGTTCTCTAAAGCAAAGCTCCGGGCTCTAATGACAACAGCGCTAACGGGTCTATAAGCACAACAAGCGCAGGGTCTCTAAGCAAGCGCCGGGTATCTAAGCCAAAGCGCCGGATCTCTACGCAAAGCGCGGGCTCTGCGCAAGCGCCGGTGCGGTGTACCTCTAAAGCAAAGCGCCGGGTCTTAAGCAACGCGCCAGCGGTCTCTAAGCAACGCTCCGGGCTCTGAGCAAAGCGACGGGTCTCTAAGCAAAGCGCCGGGTCATTGAAGCCAAACGCGCCGGTGGTCTCTAATGGCAAAGCGCGGCGGTCTCTACAAGCAAAAAGCCCGCCAGTGTCTTGAGCAAAGACGCCCGCGGTCTCTAAGCACAAGCGCCCCAGGTGTTCAAGCAACGGCCGGGTGGGTCATGAGCAAAAAGCGCCGGGTCTGCGATCGCAACAGTCGTCGCGGTCTCTTAAAGCAAGCGCCGGGTCTCTAGCAAAGCAGCACCGCGTCTCTAAGCAAAGCGCCGGGTCTCTAAGTTTTCAAAGCGCGGGTCCTTAAGAAAAGCGCATTCCGGGTTCTCTAAGCAAAAGAGCAGTGGGTCGCTAAAGCAAGCAGCGTGGTCTATGAGAAAGCGTCGCGGCTCCCTGAGCAAAGCGCCGCGGTCTCTAAGCAAAAGGCCGGGTGTCTCTAACGAAAGCGACGGGTCCTATAAGACAAGGCCAGGGTCTCGAAGCATAAGACGCCGTGCGTCCTAAGATAAAGCGCAGGGCCCTTCGGTCTCTAACGCAAAGGAGCCGGGTCTTGAGCAAGCGCCGGGTCTAGAAACAGCGCAGTCGTTTATTGGTCTCTAAGCAAGCGCCGGGTTCTGAGCAAAAGCCGCGGGTCTATAAGCAAGTCGCCGGTATTGTCTTAAGCAAAGCGCGCGGTCTATGAGCAAAGCGCCCGGCCGGTTTCTAAGCAAACGCAGGGTCTCTAAGCAAAAGACGAAGGTTCTCGAAGCAAGGAGCCGGGTTTTAAGCAAAGCTCAGGGTATCTGAGCAATAAAGCTAGGGGCTTAGAGCAAAGCGCGGGTCCTCTGAGACAAAGCGACGGGTTCTATGAGCAGCCAAAGCTCCTATGCTGGGTCTCTACTGAAGGCAACATCAAGCGTTACCGGGTCTTCTAAGCAAGCGACGGGGGTCTCTGAGCAAAGCCCCGGAGTCTAATGAGCAAAATGCTGCCGCGGTCTTCTGAGCAAAGCGCCGGGTTCTGAGCAAAGCGCGGGGTCCCTGAGAAAGGGCCGGCGTCCTGAGCCAACAAAGCGCCGGGCTCGGAGAAAAGCGCCGGGTCCCTCGCAGCAAAAGCGCCGGTCTCTAGCAAAGGCGCCGGGTCCCTGAGAGAAAAGCGCCGGGTTCCTATGAGGCAAGCGCCGGGTCTTCTGGAGCAAAGCGCCGGGTCTCTGAGCAAAGCGCCGGTCTCCTGAGCAAAGAGCGGGTCTTGAGCAAAAGCTGACGGGTCTATGAGCAAAGCGCCGGTGCGGTCTCTTGAGCAAAGCGCCCGGGTCTCATGAGCAAAGCGCAGGGTCTATGAGCCAAAGCGCCGGGATATGAGCAAAGCGCCGGCGTCTCTGAGCCAAAGCGCAGGTATCCGAGCAACAAAGCGCGGGTTCTCTGAGCAAAGCGCAGGGTTCTCTGAGCAAAGTTCAGGAGTCTCTTGAGCAACGCGCGGGTCTCTGAGCAAAGCGCAGGGTCTCTTGAGCAAAGCGCCGGGTCTCTGAGCAAAGCGACGGGTCTCTGGCGCAAAGAGCCGGGTCTCTAAGCAAAAGCGCCGGGTCTTATAAGCAAAGGCGCCGGGTTCTACTAAGACCAAAGCGGGCACGGGGTCCTCCCTTAAGAAAAGTCGCCAGGGTCTCTGAGCATAAGCGCGGAGTCTCTGAGACAAGTCTAAAGAGCCGGGTTCTGAGCAAATGCTACGGGTATTCTGAGGCCAAGATGCACCGGTCTCCTGAGCAAAGCGCCGGGTCTCTGAGCAAAGAGTCCGGGTCTCTGAGCCAAAGCACCGGGGGTATTGAGCAAAGCGCCGGGTCTCCTGAAGCAAAGCGACGGGGGCTCTGGAGGCCGCAAAGCACGCCGGGGCTCTAAGCAAAGCGCGGGTCTCGGAGCAAAGCGCGGGTCTCTAAAGCCGGGACAACGCCACAGCGGGTCTTGAGCAAAGCGCCGGGTCTTAAGCAAAGCGCCGTGGTCTCTAAGCAAAGAGCGGGTCTGCAAGCCGGGTTCTCTAAGCAAAAGCGCAGGGTTCTAAGCAAACGCCGCGTTGGTCTAGGCAAAGCAGCCAAGGGTTTTGCGTCTCTGAGCAAAGCCCGGGTCTTGAGCAACAGCGCGGGTTCTTGGCAGGCCTCCGAGCAAAGCTCCGGGTCTCTGAGCAAAGCGCCGGGTCCTTCTAAGCAAAGCGCACGCCGGGTCCCTGAGAACGAACTCAGCAAGCCGGGTCCCTGAGCAAAGCGCGGGTCCATCATGAGCAAAGCGCCGGGTTTTATGAGCAAGGGTGTATGCAAGCGCGGGTCTTCTGAGCAAAGCGCCGGTCCATGAGCAAAGCGCCGGGTTCTCTGAGCAAATGCGACCCGAGGTCTATGGAGCGCAAAGCGCCGGGCTTCTGAGCAAAGCGCCGGGTCCCTGAGCCAAAGCGCGGGTTCTCTAGCGGAGTCGACAAGCGCCGGGTCTTGAGCAAAAGCGCCGGGTCTGAGCAAAGCGCAGCGGTCTGTCTGACAAAGGCGCGGGTCTCTGAGCAAAGCACGGGGCTACTGAGCAAAGCGCCGGGTCTCTGAGCAAAAGCGCGCGGGTATTGACAAAGGTCTGGAGCAAAGCTGGTTGAGCAGCTACGGGTTTGAGCAAAAGCGCGGTTCTCTGAAGCAAAGCGCTCAGGGTCTCTGAGCAAAGCACCGGCGTCCTGAGCAAAGGCCGGGTCTCTGAGAAGCTCGGTCGAGCAAGCCGCGGGTCCTGAGAAAGCGCCGGGTCTCTGAGCAAGAGGAGGCTCTGAGCCAGCGCGGGTCTATGAGCAAAGCGCCGGTGGTTCGGTCAATGGCCGAAAGGTTCGGGTGCCATTAAGCACGCCGGGTCCCTAAGCAAAGGCGCCGGTCTCTAAGCAAGCGCCGGTTTCCTCTAAGCAAAAGCGGGGGTCTCCAGCAACCAGCGCGGGTATCTGAGCAAAGCTGCCGGGTCTTGAGCAAAGCGCCGCGGGTTCTCATGAGCAAAGCGCCGGGTCTTTCTGAGACAAAGCGCACGGGTCTCTAAGCACAAGCGCCGGCTGACAGGGTCCTAAGAGAAAGCACGCGGTCTCTGAGAAAAGCGCGTTCATTTATATGATACAAATCATCATTAAAAGGATTCTCCGTCTCCAAGCCCCTTTCCTTATATCCAAATCAGGGGCGGCGGCAACTCCAGTCCTCAAGGGGCCACCAACAGGTCAGGTTTCAGGATACCGATGCTTCTAACTTAGGTGGCTCATTTTAAGACTGAGCCACTGGTGCTGAAGCAGGGGACTGATGAGCCATCTGTGTGAAGATGGAATCGGACTGAGCCACCTTTGCTGAAGTGGAGGATTGAGCCACTGTGGCTGAAGCAGGGATATCCTTAACTCCTGACTGGTTGGGGGTGGAGGACAGGAGTCAGGTGCCCAGATTAGTTCACTCTATGGGCTTTATTTATCTCCGCAACCGCGCCCCGGTTCGCCGTCTCTCCCCCAAATAGAACCGGATGGTTCTTCCTCTGCTGAATGCACGGCTTGCCCTGGAGGCGCCAAAACCTGCGGTGTTTCGCCCTCTGGCAGTTGAAATAGGATATAAGCGTTAAGCAGCTCCGATGTGGGAAAGTTTGCAATGGCCAAACCCCCCCCCGCGCGGCGCCTAGGACCTCGGCGGGGGAGGGGAGAGGGTGGGGGGGTTTCCCACATGAGTAGTAGTGACGGGAGCTTTGTGACAGGCATATTATATAATACACCCCCCAACTTAACTGGGTTTTGAACTGAACGGGTTAGATATGATCAAATATCATTTATTCTTGAAGAAGGGAACACAACAGATTAGTACAAATAACAGACAACATAGCACTTACTTAAGGTTAGTAGACAAGAACAGCACCTCAGGATACAGGATGGGCCATTTCTTTCCATAATCAGGTTCAGATGTGGACATCACGACATATACATGAGGATCATGAAGAACAGCATGAAGACCTTGAGTAAGGGCGACTCTGACTTATATATCATTTCAACCCTTTACCTCTTAACCTGGGCGCCGATGTTGGCTAGAAAGCCTCCTTTGAAGTAGATTTGGCTGTCCCCTGTAAGTGTGAAGTACCACACTTAAAAACACTCAGCGCTCTTGTTCCGGGGCCCTAGTATAAACCAATCAGGGCAGTTACGTTCGTTTGACCACTTTGGATCACAGGGCTATGCTAATTCTTTCAGGATGCTCTTCCTTGCCCTATTAGCATAGCAGATGGGGTCTGCATTTCAGAGCAGATCCAAAATACCCCAGATTACACATCTAATATTTACACATATTTAAATACCCGGTTTTGGTAGGTCAGCGGGTCGAAACTTTCCAGACCTTACATGCCGGGAAGTGGTAGACCATAGGGTCCAAGTTTCAGGCCGCTTGCGACCCTTCGGAAACGAGATTACAAATACCATATAAACCGTTTCAATTTTATTATTAAACACCCGTTAAAAAGATAATCTCGTTTTCACTTAATCACCACTTGAAATTCGCAACGAGGGGTTCGCGCAGCCATAGGCGTTGACATGGGGCGACACGCCGTGCCGTCAATGGGATATTCCCCGCAATAGGTTTCAATGGAGAAACAGAACGCGCACTCTAAAGTGTTCATGAACAACACAAATATTTACCCATCGTCACACCAGTCTGGTTGGTCGGAGGGGGAGGGGGAAGGTCTAAGAATTAAAGCCGGAACCTGGGCTACAATGACCACACAAATCCATCCCCCTGGTCATTCCGAAACCCGGAGATATGGATTACATTTTTCATTCGTTCGCACTTAGTCAGTTTGTAAGCCATGACGGCTTTGATACCCCACATTGGAATAAAAATGGACGGCGCGCGCTCATAGACCAAGCATGGCGCCCGCCGCCATTAGATTACAATGGGAACCGGAGCCGCCTCCGCATTGAAGTCCAAACTGAGCAAAGCGCCGGGTCTCTGAGCAAAGCGCCGGGTCTCTGAGCAAAGCGCCGGGTCTCTGAGCAAAGCGCCGGGTCTCTAAGCAAAGCGCCGGGTCTCTGAGCAAAGCGCCGGGTCCCTGAGAAAAGCGCCGGGTCTCTGAGCAAAGCGCGTTCATTTATATGATACAACCAATCATCATTAAAAGGATTTCTCCGTCTCCAGCCCCTTTCCTAATCTCCAAATCAGGGGCGGGGCAACTCCAGTCCTCAAGGGCCACCAACAGGTCAGGTTTTCAGGATACCGCTGCTTCAACTTAGGTGGCTCATTTTAAGACTGAGCCACCTGTGCTGAAGCAGGGACTGATTGAGCCATCTGTGCTGAAGCATGGACTGATTGAGCCACCTTTGCTGAAGCTGGGACTGATTGAGCCACCTGTGCTGAAGCAGGGATATCCTTAACTCCTGACTGGTTGGTGGGAGGACAGGAGTCAGGTGCCCCAGATTTAGTTCATCTATGGGCTTTATTTATCTCCCGCGCCCCGGCTCGCCGTCTCTCCCCCAAATAGAACCGGATGGTTCTTCGCTCGGCTGCACGGCGCCCTGGAGGCGCAAACCTGCGGTTCTCGCCCTCTGGCAGTGAAAAGGTTAAGCAGCTCCGCAGGTGGGAAAGTTTGCAATGCGCCAACACCCCCCCCGCGCGGGCGCAGGACCTGGGGGGGAGAGGGGTGAGGGGGTTCCCAATGAGTAGTAGTGACGGGAGCTTTGTGACAGGCTATAATAATACACCCCCAATATAACTGGGTTGAACTGAACGAGGCTTAGATATGATCAAATATCATTTATTCCTTGAAGAAGGTGAACACAACAGATAGTACAAATAACAGACAAAATATAGCACTTACTTAAAGGTTAGGACAAGAAAGCCATCAGGATACAGGATGGGCCATTTCTTCCATAATTCAGGTTCAGATGTGGACATCACGACAATACATGAGGATCATGAAGAACATGCATGAAGACCCTTGAGTAAGGGCTGACTCTGACTTATATACCATTTCAACCCTTTACTCTTAACCCTGGGCGCCGAGTTGGCTAGAAAAATCTCTTTGAAGTAGATTTTGGCTTCCCCTGTAAGTGTGAAGTACCACACTTAAAAACACTCAGCTCCTTTTGTTCCCGGCCCTAGTATAAACAATCAGGGCAGTTAACGTTTGACCACTTTGGATCACAGGGCTATGCTAATTCTTTCAGGATGCTCTTCCTGCCCTATTAGCATAGCAGATGGGGTCTGCATTTTCAGAGCAGATCCAAAATCCCATATACACTCTAATATTTACACATATTAAAATACCCGGTTCTGGTAGGTCCAGCGGGTCGAAACTTTCCAGACCTTAATGCCGGAAGTGGTAGACTATAGGGTCCAAGTTTCAGGCCGCTGCGACCTTCGGAACCGGAGATATACAAATACCATATAAACCGTTTCATATTTTATTATAAAAACCTCCGTTAAAAAGAAATCTCAGTTTTTCACTAAATCCCCATTGAAATCAACGGGGTTCGCCGCCATAGCGTTGAATGGCGGGCTCCGCCGTTGCCGTCAATGGGATTTCCCGCCATAGGCTTTCAATGGAGAAACCGCCGCCATTAAAGTCTATGGGAAAAAACACAAATCTTTACATTCGTCCACACTCCGTCTGGTTGGTCGGAGGGGGCTGGGAAGGGTCATGCATTAAAGCCGGAACCTTGGCTACATGCCACACAAATCCCATCCCCCTGGTCATTCCAGAACCGGAGATATGGACTTACATTTTTCATCATTTTACACTTAGTCATTTTTACGCCATGCGGCTTTTCCCCATTGGAATCAATGGCCGGCGCCGCCATAGACAATGCATGGCGCACGCCGCCATTAGATTCAATGGGACCTCCGCTCCGCCATTGAAGTCAATGGCGCGACCCTCCTTCTCTGCTCGACCCCTTACGGGGGTCTCTTATTCCTGGACCCGGTGTGGATCGTGTGTGGGGTTCCTAGGAGCTAGGGGCAAAAAGAACTTTATTCCCAGGGGCCCTAGAACCCAAGATTCCCACGCCAATTGTCTTTGAATTTGACCAAAGTGATTAAACTCTTTTAAAATACATTGTATCCGCTTTTGCGGTCTGCGGTTTGGATGGCTGCCAACCTGTTCCTCGAGGCCGGCGTTGAGGAATCTCCATTGAAGTCAATGAGCCCATTGACTTACAATGGGAAACCGCCGCTCCTCCTCTCGGACGCCACCTGCTGGTCGTCGCTGGAAAACAGGTCCAAAACAGCTACTTCTGCCATTAGAATGCATGGAGGCTCAATGGCGACCTATGGACGGCTGCAAAATGGAGCCTGAAAAGGCGGGAAAAGGGAACAAAGGGCTATAATCACTAAATTAACATTAACCCCTTCCCTCCCGCATCAACCCTAGTGTATGTATGAGTGCAAACACCAGGATAACACAATACAGTTACACAGGGGAATAAACATTTGGATATTGAAGCAAGGTAAAAACACATTACTGGGCCTCAGTCCAGTTAACCCCTTGCTTCCCAAGTGAGAGTAGGGGGTTGCCAAATGGGGTGTAACCCCTTTAATCCCGGGCCAAACCCCCTCTATCATGACAGTAGTGTCTTCAAACCCTGTCACCCCTTCATTGCTAGAGGGGTTCCCTGGCAGCCCGGTGGGGGGGGAGAACAGGGGGTTAATGCGGGCATCTGACACTTTCCAGGCAGGGAAGGGGTTAATAAAACCCCAAAGCGCTCTTCTGTACACAAGGGACGTGCATGCGACTTCTTATAGAGGTTGGATTGAGCCTAAGGCTGCGTCCAGGGTGCTTTCTCCCGTGCTGAGGCGCGCTGAGGCGCGCTGAGGCTGAGGCTTTCCCTGGCCTTGGTCAGCGCGCCGTACGGGGGCGTGTCGGGGGGCGAGCCAGTGACGTCATAGAGCTGGTTCGCCCTCATTGGGCGAACCGCTCACGTGACCGGCCCTGCGCTCCGTCCGGCGAGCGCCAAATCTAAAATTTTCATAAGACACTTGCGGAAGCGTGCGCGAGCCCCTGCTAAAGCCGCTCTCATTGCGGCTGCAGGGGCTCAGTGCCGAGCGTGAGCGCACCTCAGCACGGGTCAGTGCATAAGCGCTGACCCTGGACGCAGCAGCACCACTCTTTTGGACCCCTGAAAGGATTGGTGTGGATGTAGTTTGTGGACATTATCGCATGGTCTTTACAGAGATATATTGGGGGTTGTATATATATTCGGTCACTAATTGAGGACATTATTTATCCTTAGATTATTCACATATACAGAGATACGGCGGTCACGCAAAATCGCCAAAGGTGGCCAGAGGCTAGCGGCGCCGGACACCAACAAATATATATATAGTGTGAGAGTGAGTGTGTGTGTATGTGTGTGAGTGTGTGTATGTATGTGTGTGAGTGTATGAGTGTGTGTGTGTGTGTGTGTGTGTGTGTGTGTCACAAGAATTGTAAAAACGACACAGATAGATGGGGTGTTGTGACGCCCATGCTGTTATTCACATGTTCTGTGCGCACTGAGGTTATTCACATGTTCTGTGCGCACTGAGGTTATTCACATGTTCTGTTCGCACTGAGGTTATTCACATGTTCTGTGCGCACTGAGGTTATTCACATGTTCTGTGCGCACTGAGGTTATTCACATGTTCTGTGCGCACTGAGGGTATTCACATGTTCTGTGCGCACTGAGGTTATTCACATGTTCTGTGCGCACTGACGTTATTCACATGTTCTGTGCGCACTGACGTTATTCACATGTTCTGTGCGCACTGAGGTTATTCACATGTTCTGTGCGCACTGAGGTTATTCACATGTTCTGTGCGCACAGAGGTTATTCACATGTTCTGTGCGCACAGAGGTTATTCACATGTTCTGTGCGCACTGAGGTTATTCACATGTTCTGTGCGCACTGAGTTTATTCACATGTTCTGTGCGCACTGAGGTTATTCACATGTTCTGTGCGCACTGAGTTTATTCACATGTTCTGTGCGCACTGAGGTTATTCACATGTTCTGTGCGCACTGAGGTTATTCACATGTTCTGTGCGCACTGAGGTTATTCATGTTCCCGTTAGAATTGGTTCTTTGGACCTGCAGCTGCCGTGGAGACGCAGCTGTGGAAGGGGGGGGGGGGGAGGTACAGTACGTGGTGGCTGAGAGCCTCCGCAGAAGGGAAAGGGGGTCTGGCAGAAGTGTTTCTAGGCAGGATAGAGAAGGGAGAAGG
>WSYH01013499.1:0-16967 GCA_036426205.1 Ascaphus truei
ATCACCAGGGACCATAATATACAATAATATGGGAACAGGAAGGATCTCATAACATTATTTATAACACTAACAATAAAATTCAAACATTTTGACACCATATAGAATCATCAATCATTGTCCTGCAATGTATAATTTCAAACATTATTCTCAAACTGTATTTGATGATTTCCCAATAGGAAAATCCACAGGATAAATATTTCACAAGATGTGTGCGAAATTAATTTTCATACTCTCCATAAGTGTGGATTACTATACCATACATTGCACAACATGATCAACATATATAAGCAAAATTACATTAATTAAAATATTAAATTCAAATCTGACAGATCTTAATAATAAATGGAACAACATTACCCATAAATTCCAATTCTATATCCATATATACATGGAGAAGGATATAAGACCCATAGTCTATATAAGGCATGAATGTATATAGAGAAAAGAAGAAAAAAAGGGGGATGTATATTGAGAAGTTAGTAATTTCCTTTTGGGTTAATAGATTGTATCTGTATATCCTTTTAATATCTCTGTATATTGAAAATACATACAGATTATATATGTTCCTTGGTATTAAATTTATTACATTTTATGCCTCAAATACTATAAGATACAGAAATTGGATTAACTTATTTCCACAGAAACAAGAAAAGAGTGACCTTGATAGTCACAATCATATCCCTGTACTAATACAGTGGGTTAATAGAGAGATGAAGAGAGGAAGGGCAAGGTGTTGGATTATGATGATTATATACTAAATTTATGTTATGTGTATAACAACTCCTACAATAAAGGACGTTTCTAAATAAAGAATATTAGTATATATATTGGATTGAAAAAACTAAAATGAAAATAATAAATGTAAATAAAAATAAAAATAAAATGAAAAATGGGGGAAAATAATGATAAATACCTTGGTTCACTTTCCCTCCCTCCCTTCCCATCCCAGTGTTCCCCTCCCCTTAGCCTTCCCTCCTGTCCCAATTTCCCATCCATTTCACATCTTCCATACCCACAAAATACCCCTCAACCCATCCCTACCCATCCCATCTCCACCTCCTACAATATTTGGAGAGGTATATCCCTACCCATCCCATCTCCACCTCCTACAATATTTGGAGAGGTATTTATCATTATTTTCCCCCATTTTTCATTTTATTTTCATTTTTATTTTTATTTACATTTATTATTTTCATTTTAGTTTTTTCAATCCAATATATATACTAATATTCTTTATTTAGAAATGTCCTTTATTGTAGGAGTTGTTATACACATAACATAAGTTTAGTATATAATCATATTGTAGGAGTTGTTATACACATAACATAAGTTTAGTATATAATCATCATAATCCAATACCTTGCCCTTCCTCTCTTCATCTCTCTATTAACCCACTGTATTAGTTTAAGTGTATTAGTCCCTATCAGCCCTTAGAAAACTAGTCCTCAATGTGATTAGCATCTATGTTATGTATTAGCCCCATTTAATGCTATTCAGGTTTTATCAATCACCCGATCACGGGTTGCCTGGCAACGGACTGGCTATATAAGGGCAGGACTTGATTCCATTCAACATCAGCCCTTTGAGAAAGTTACCGGTCAGGTGACGAAACGCGTTAGGGTACTGAGAGCGCGATTATGTCATCACGACGACGCCGCGCACGTGCAGCAGCCTACACCAAGCGCGGGAATACTATCGGCGGCCATTGAAAGTGAGAGCTGGATTTTGGACTGTATACAGACAGCGAACGGAGCCTTAAACATCGGGTCCCTGGTGATCGCCTTTCCTCCCTTTTCTTTTTCTCATGAACAACTCTTATCTCTCCCAGACCCTATCTTCCCTCTACGTTCTCTCACTCTCTCTCAGAAAAAAAAACACAAACCAAGATACACACACACACCGGATACCACCACCACACGATCCAACACACCCACAGATACACACACACACAGAATACACAAGATATACCACCACACACAGGATATTACACACACACACAAGATATATTACACACACACACCAGATATATACACAACAAACCACCCCACCCCCCACCACACACACACAGATATATTACACCCACCACCACAACCACACACAGATATATCTACAACCACAACACACCCACACACACATGAATTATATACAAACACACCAGATATATATATACACACCACACACACACACAGCATATTATATACACACACACACCACACACAGATAAGAGGTATATATACACCACAACCAACACCCACACACACACACACAGAAGAGAGATTATATATTTACACAACACCACAACACATTACACCAGATATAGTATACACACACACATTACACAGATATATAACACAACAACACATTACACACAGATTATAACTACCCACACACACATACCCACAGAGATATATACACACACCAAAAACACACCCACACACACACCACAACAAGAATATACCAACACAACAGAGCTTATATATCATTACAACACACACACCCACACACAACACCACACAGATATATATACACACACACACACACAGAATATATATACACACACACACAGATATATCGTCCACCACCCACATACAGATTTAAGACACACACGATATCATGACACCACACATCGCAGAGAAAAAAACACACATCCACACCACACACACACCACAGATAGTAATATATATATATACACACCACACACATCACACACACACAACAAGGATATAAAACACCTTACAAACAGATATATATTACACACACCACACAGATTATATATAATATATATATATATATAATATAACACACCACCCACACAGATACACACACACACAGAGATACACCACAAAGATATAAACCACCACACACAAGATATGATATCATTATCTACTAGAAGAGTAGATATAATATATATAGAGTATTATTATATAATGATATATATAGATATTATTATATAGTAGATATAATATATATATATATATATAAATATATCTATATATACACCACCCACACACACAGATTAGTATACACAACACAGATATAACACACAGGATATTACACCACTGCACACATCCCAACACACACCCACCCACAACACATCCACACCACAGATATAAACACACACAAAGCTTAATTACCACACAACACAGATCTAGATATACACACACACACCACACACAGAGATATATACACACACACAAGATATATATACACACAACAGATCTATATACACAACACAAACACAACAACACACAGATATAGATATAACAACAAACACACAAAAGAGTATACTTACCACACACACAGATGTTGGTGTGTATATATATATACCCATATATACACACAAACACCAACCACTACACACACAGATTATATACACACACCAGAGATATTACACACAGATATATACACACACAACATGACCACAGATATAGTGACACACACAGTATATACATACACCACACCACATACACAGTATACTATACACCACCCACCACACACAGACCAACAGAGTATATTTTACACACACCCAACACAGTACACAGATAATATTAACACACCCAAACACATACACAGATAATATACAACACACATACACAGATATATACACACACAGAGATATATATATACACACACACACACACACACACACACACAGATATATAAACACACACACACACACACACAGATATATAAACACACACACACACACACACACACACACAGATATATAAACACACACACACACACACACAGATATATAAACACACACACACACACACACACACACACAGATATATAAACACACACACACACAGATATATAAACACACACACACACACACACAGATACACACACACACACTGCCCTGGCTAAGATAAAGTGGTGTTGCTGCATTAAATCAAGGGAAAATAAGTACAATGGTCCCTGTGAACAGCTGGAGCAAACACACTCTGCAGAGGAACATGTGGAAACAGGAGTGTGTTAACCCCTACTCTGCCAGGAATAATTGCTGAGCCAGTAACCTGCAAGGCATTGGCATAAAGGGGATAAACGGATAATTTTTCAAACCACGGGTGAATGCCTTACTAAAACCCACTGATGCTTCCAGCTGTACTAAGAGCAATATTACCACTTTAATAACACAGCAGAGCTGTCTGCATTATTGCCTCTGAGCAGGAGGAGTACCGATGAGCAGGGCAGCAGAGCAGTTTCCCGCCCATAGGCAGCAACACACACACGCAGCAACACACACACACTTACTTACCAGGCTTCTAGGAGAATGCAGTCTCTCCGCCGGGGTTTTGACTCCGCCCCCGTGTCCTCCCACACACGGCACGAGTGCAGATTGACTGCACCCGGCCACCGTACGCCTCCAGCCCCTGCAGGACAGATTTTGCTTCCGCCCGTGCTACTCGCTTCCCCCACACCCGCGCTCGCTTCTCCCGCTGTGAGCGGGCCACAAAAATATCCGTTGCGGGCCGCATGCGGCCCGCGGGCCGCATGTTTGACATGCCTGCTCCAGAGGGTCTCTTCAAGGGTCCCCACCTGGCTTCCCACCTGGTCTCTTCAAGGGCTCCCATCAGAGAGAGATGGATCTCTGATATGCTATATTTCTATAGAAGAATTTTGTGAGTGAAACCAACACATTTATTTATAGATAGGATTTCATTTAATTACTGGCTACACCATTATTTGTTTTATTTATTTCCTTATATATTTCATCACCTGATTCACCAGCCCTCCCATACAGTATGTTGCCTATAATATTGTGATGCAGTGCAATGTTGTGCAGAATGCAGCAACTCATCCCTATGTCACAAACCTTTTCAGGCGAGTACTGTAGGGCACCACCACATCTATCAAGACATCTGAAATGCCTTTTCAACACTCCAAACGTCCTCTCAATAACAGATCAAGTGGATATGTGTGCCACCTTATAACACTCCTCTGCAAGGGATTGAGGGTTAGCCAGAGGGGTTAGGAGCTATGGTCAGATCCGATAACCTGAATCACCTATAATACAGCAATATAAAAGAATCATTAGTAAGTAGCCAGGTAGTTTTTCCAGAAATGTATATTTTCATAGGCTTATAAAATTCAATGTGTGTCAAAATGTATGTCGTTATCACATGTGACGTGTTTGGCAGGATATGAAAGGTTCATCCAACATTCATTTATGTGTGTTTGATACATACATTCATAATGTAATTGTTACAAATCTTTTGGTACTGCTAAAGGCATAAATGTTTGCAATGAACAAATGTTTACTCTGGTGGCTACAGCTATGCTGAATATTATGTCTAACATAATAGCTGCATTGGATAAAAATTGTGTGTGTGTCTCAATATATGTAATGAACTGTTTCTCAATTATATTTTTTTGGAATACATGAAATGGTTAATACTACAACATCTATATAATCCAATGTTAAAAAAATATCTCTTATTATACACAACTTGATATATTTATATGCAATCTAAATATTATGTCAACAATAAATATACATTAAAGAAACATAATCTTCACAAATACTTCTATAATATTTATGGTTTTTGTAAAGTTTGTACTCACGCAAAGTCTATTAAGGCAATAGAAAAAATGAGGAGTACAATGGTTTGTACACCAAAAGAAATTCACTTAAATGCACACTTACCAAAATTTAAAATCTAACCTTTAATAATCAATCCTTAAAACATATATTACCAATATATAAATGTGAAAACATATAAAAATAAATTAAATAAATATCTAGTGCAACCAAACAGTCTTAATATATGTGCTCAATGCTGGAAAGTAAAAGACTGCAAGGATGCTTATCAGCCTGAGTGAGCAAGAAAGCCCACTACCACATTGATCAGCCTAATGAATAATAACCTTCATAAGGTTGCCTGGCAACGGACTGGCTATATAAGGGCAGGACTTGATTCCATTCAACATCAGCCCTTTGAGAAAGTTACCGGTCAGGTGACGAAACGCGTTAGGGTACTGAGAGCGCGATTACGTCATCACGACGACGCCGCGCACGCGCAGCAGCCTACACCAAGCGCGGGAATACTATCGGCGGCCATTGAAAGTGAGAGCTGGATTTTGGACTATATACAGACAGCGAACGGAGCCTTAAACATCGGGTCCCTGGTGATCGTGTCTGGTAGCCCTGAGGGAGTCCACGGAGACGTGTTCCAGTATCCAGAACCGGATGGTGGTGATATATTCACAAACTGCCTTTTAACTATTTGCATCCTGTGAGTGCGATTCCTACCCCCACCACCCCCCGTCCCCTTCCCTTGTTTTAATAAATTTTATGCAGTATTATGCTATGGGGCGTGCGCTCTCTCTCTTTTTCTGTCTGTAGATATCTGTGGAGTTGGTTTACCCCGTGTGAGAGCAGCCTAAAGACCCCTTTCATCAACATCAGAAACCTCACCATTATGGACTAATTATTGAAGGACTGGTTGGAGTTTTTTTATTGATTTTTCTGTCTTTCTTTTCCTTTTTTTTTAGCACGTTATATGCACTGTTATGACAATTTTTATTGGTTGTGTTTTAATAGAATGCACTAAGGTCACATTAGTTTAAGAGATATATTAACAATTTTAAACATTTTTCACTCTACACAACACTTTATTTAATAATTATAGTTATAATTATTTACTTATATCACAGTTACATTATTTTTTGGCGCCACACTTTTTTGTTTTATATATATACTGCTGCGGCACAGTTTATTCGAGCATTTGCCCGTTCTGTGCCGCAGCAGTAGCCTGGCGCGCGCCCGAGTGTGACGGGCGCACGCCGAAGCAGCGGAAGAGCGCCCTCCGATCGGGGCGCTCTCCCTACCGCTGCCGGGTCCGCCGGGTCCCCCGGAACCCCCTGCCGCTGTCCCGCAATCGCGGGACACCAGGGCTCCCTCGGGGAGCCCCTGGACACGCGTGCAGGGGGCGCACGCTCCCGATGACGCGTGACCGCGCGTCTATGACGCGCGGCACGCCGAGGGGCGGCCACTAGCAAGCCGGGAGATTTCCCGGCTTGCGGTACTGACCACACTTCAATAAAGTGTGTCGGTAGTGTATATATATATATATAAATATTGGGTTATATACCAGTGACATTTATATATAACAAGAACCCTCATCCTAATGTATCTCCTTGTCCCAACACATCTCTCTCCTTGTATCATAGACAAAGTAATAACTATGTCAGGACACCCTGGATCAAATATAGTGTCTTTTGTACCTTGACCATTCAATTTGAATTATATCAACCACTTTGTGTATCTCCATATTTGTATCATGGCAACGTTGGGTATTTTATAAATGTGTTTTGTAAATGTATTTTCAGTAATGAATAAATTAGTGTTCTCTTTTTTCCATCCCTGTTTCCCCTTTCCCCCTACCCCCTCCTCTCCCCTCTCCCCTTCCTCCCCTCCCTTTCCCCCCCCCACTCTGAGAACACATTGAAAAAGGAAGCCATCAATGTTAAAATTGGTGTTGTATACCATGACTTAAAGGTTTTCTGTAGTATAATCAGATTACTGCTTTATGAAAGAAGTATTTGGAATTTATCGATATGATTGCATTAATATAGAAAATAAGTTGTACTGACGCTATTGTCATTATTATTTTTAATTAGAATACAAACATGATTATATTACACTTTTGAAATATGTACTTCATATATGGAAGCTAAGAATTTACGATATTAATGTATTGGAAACATTTACAATTAACCCTTGACTGTACTTGTTTTTAACCTATTATTGCAATTATATGTTTGCTATCCGCAGTCACTAAAGTAAATCATCTAGTGAACATCTTGATGTATATATTATTGCATGTATGTCATTTCATGTCTGGGACTTGCGGTTATAGACTAACCAAAATCAACTGTAATTACGTTCACAAACGATTGCAAACTGAATATCATCTGTTTTTAACCTATCAGTCTCTATTGCGCATGACACTGATGCCCGTGTATCCCGTCCGAGCTCACATCAGCCATGAATGCAGGTTCCCATAATGCCATCTGCGGTATACTTGCATTTCAGTGGCTGAGTGACGTCACGTCCCGTTTTCTTCCGGTATTTCAGTAGCTCACGCACGAGTAATGCCACTCTTTGAGAAAGCCCAATCTGTGGGTGAAACGCGTTAGAGGCGCAGGGGTATGTCTCCCCTCCTCTTGTTTTTATCCATGCCTGAATAAAGAAACATTTTTCTAGCACAGTCCAGCCTCCGCAGCCTTTACTGCATCGTAGTGCCCGCTGATTCACCTTTCCCCACTGGCACAAGGTGATTTCGTCTATAATATTTACTCACCCACAAGCCAACTATGTCCATAAATCCCTGTCTCAAATGCATGGAAGACTGATGATTTTTTTCATAATATAGGAATATCATCGCATACGACCTGCACATTCATGGAGTGAAAGTGTTTCCTGTTATGGAACCCATACTCCATTTCACTAGGCGGGGTCAGCGCATCATGTGTGTAATCTATTGCACCCATAATGCATGGTAGCCCAGCTATGCTATAAAAGCCATTCCTGAGTTCCAACCACTTTGTCTGCTCTCTAGGAAAAGATATATAATTCCTAGCGCGTCTAGTCAGTACACATAGAAACTGGCTAAGGGCATGCGAGAATGATGACTGCGAGACCCCGCCTACTATGCCCACAGTTGTCTGAAAGACGGAAGCAAGGAAATGTTATGAGCTCAGCATTTGAACAAGGCCTCTGCCTGTTAAGGGCTCTAAATCTTCTCGGAACTCTATATAAAGAGCCAAGATTGCTGCTGAACTCATGCTATAACGGGAAATAATTTCTGCCTCAGTCATGCCCTACAAATATGTTCTGTCACGATACAATCATTGGTGGGGAACCACCTCTCTCCTTCTCTGTCTCCTACTCACTCCCCTCCCTCCCCTCCTATCTCCCCCTCCCTTTCCCCCTTTCATCTCCTCTCTCTCCCCCTCTCCCTCTCCCTCTCCACTCCCTCTCCTCGCTCCCCCCCCTCCTCTTTCTCATCCCAGCCACTGTTATTCTTCTAATCATAATCTGCCAATACTCTCTCTCCATATCTAAATCCACCATCTCTCCCACGAAGTAAGTGTGACATTTGTTTGGTTTAAGTGTATATCTAATTAAGCTGCATTAATTGAAATCATGACAGGTGTTAATCAAACTAATTACTGAACAACAAAAAATCAGTTATGTACAATGACAAAATAGTTGTAGCATAAAAGTAAATGTTTTATATTTTTGAACAAATAATCAATGATTATACTGTACAAATGATTGTTGCTCTCTATATAAAACATTGCAAAAGTTCAAACTGCTTCCCCTTCTGATAGGTTGTGTCTATTGAGCCCTGCCCTCTCTCTAGCAGTGGTAGACCAGGCAGTTAATAGATCTCATGTCATTGGTGCACTGCTACAGAGAGGACACGCCACAATAACAAGAGCCTATGAGAAGCGGAAGGGTGTATGAATTCCCATAAACAATGATAACGTAAACAAATGTCAGATAAAATTGTTTAAAAACATTGTTATTGAATATGTTGCTCAAAGCATATTAGTGCCTTTTAAAATACAAGTATTTAGTCAAACTACATAAATGATTTCTTATAAACAACACACAGAGATAGCCGTGTCTCCCTGCACATATCTTAGCAGCAATAGCGAAATATAAATGTACATATTAATAATAGTGTAGATGAGCAGGGTGTCTCCGAAAATGAAGTGCATTCATTTCATGTGCATGGACCCCCTGATTCCATAGCTACAGTACCCGTTATGATGTACCGGTATAGCCTATGCATTTAAAAGTCCAGTGTCACGTGACATTGGTAATGAAAGAAATTGGAGATACAGGCACCCCATAATGGGGCCTTTATCTAGGGAAACAAGGGGGCCCTGCACATGAAATGAACATGCTTCATCTCCGGAAACCCCCAGCTCATCTATACTAGTATCAAAATGTATATACACAATGCTTTATGACCTTACCGGCAAGGTTATGAATGGGTTAACTACACCCGCTAGCCTTCCCCCCCGCAAGTTCTAAATAGCCACCAAGGCACAAATACCACCTTCAACCACCTACAGTAGCCACAACAAATGTTCAATTTATACTTTTCACCTTGATTGTATTAGCGATTAGCTGCAAAGATTTTTAACTTTTCATGTAAATGCATGTTTATTGCGTGATATTCATGACAGGGGCCTCTGCAGCTGATATTAATGGCTATGAGATCCGGACACTGCAGCCATGAATACAATGCTGCAAAAATGCAAGTCCCGTCTTGCCGCTTCAAAGCAGGTTTCAAACACCTTCACACATATTCCTGGCGTGATGATTTTGACAGAAATTCGACATTCTAGAGCTGCGATAGTCGTTGATAACCTAATCGCTGCTACTAGAATTGCACGAGTTTATTAACCTGCCGAAAAGCGGCGAA
This sequence comes from Ascaphus truei, assembly GCA_036426205.1. Classification (NCBI taxonomy): domain Eukaryota; kingdom Metazoa; phylum Chordata; class Amphibia; order Anura; family Ascaphidae; genus Ascaphus; species Ascaphus truei. The sequence goes on from WSYH01013499.1 coordinate 10,452, forward strand.
AAGTGGCTTCTCGCCGCTCACTCTGCAATTTGTCTTTAACCAAATTTTTGTGGCCAATCCAGTCTTTTATCGCCCACTTATCGCCGCTGACAGAATCACAGTAGGCATTTTGGGCAATAAGTGCTCGATAAGTGGCGTATGAACTCTTAGTGCATAGGCCCCTAAATATCAATGTGCAACCTTTTTTTAATTATAAATTCTGGTTAAAAATAAAATTTTGCTAAAATGTTAATAACTCAAAATTTACAGGAACATTTTAGAAATATGTTGCGATGCACTTTTAAAGACATTCCCACATCTCTAATTTTAAAATATATATTTTTTATCTCAATTGCAGTACATTTAATTTCTTTTCAGGTTAAAATCTTAGAACCTAAGCTAGGAAGTGATTATCATTTCAAAGATCTTTGGAAAATAAATAACTCAGAATCTCTTAACATTAAAATAAGCTGCAATCTCTAAACAAAACAAAATTAGTTTTTTTTTGTCAGCAACACTTAAATAATGATTACAACTTTCCAATTAATGAAAAAGTACAAGTTGAGCAATGTTTAATTTTGTGCCTAAATTAATTAATTAGTTCCTTTTGAAATGCCAGAATGTGACCCTCCTGCAGCTCTAGTTAATGCTGTTGTTCCACGCCAACTACCATAAAATGTAATTAATTAGGTGAAACGAAAGAGCACATCTATCATGGTAAAGGCAGCCTGTCTTGATATCAATGGGGGGCGTAGGAATCCAAGCCAAGATCAGTGTCCAAGCTCATTAGGTATTGAGTGTGGGTGGAGAAAATGGAAATTTCTTTACAGAATTGACTATAATTGTCACTGATTATTTTCCCACAATGGCCTTCTGTGATTTTATTTAAAGTACTATAAGTAGGTTTTACTCTAGTCAAACATTGTATAAAGTGACCAATAATATGAGGTAGAGAGAGAATGTACTGTAGCAGAATAATGCAATTTCCCACTTTATGGTAAAAAATCAGCCGATATCAGATGACATCCATACAGTGGCGGACGACCTGAGTCTAAGTCGGCTAGATCCGCGGCTCTCAGATAATCCCGATTAGGTGCGTTTTTTTTTTTGCCCGGAGGGAATTGCGTTATTTTAGCGCTCGTGATAATAGCATTTTATTTTCGCTGTCTGCAATAATGCAGTGCCGTGTAAAAACTCAGGGGGGCGTTTGTGAGCTGTTGTCTTGGAAGTCTAATACTTTCACGGTTCAACCTCAGTCAGTACACAGTCTGTGTGTGCACGCGCAGTAATTGTAAATTTGCATATTTAAAGTATACATGCATTTGCAGTGCTGTACTGTACAGTATGTTTCATTTGAAAATTGTTGAAACGCATAGGCGTGTACAGTACTGTAACAGTGTCACATTTCGGCATATACAGCGCTCTCCGCTCGCTCAGGATAATTAAGTGCACTGCAGGGTATTTCAACTTCTTATCTTCTCTACAATGCAGTACATCTCTCCCACACTATTCCTTTGAACGTGTGTCTGGTTTCAATCACATTCCTGCTTGACAGCAGGTGATGACTGCACATGCGCCTGTAACTTCGCCCACCACTGCTTGCTTGCTTGAGTGAGTGACCAAAATTTTTTTTTATTCTAATTTTTTTTCTCCACAAGCCTGCAAAAACCATCTTGATACTGTATTACGATATTCAATCTGTGCTGTAGCTTTTGACTGCGACACTGTGCGTTTGCCTTCACATGGTTGATTTGCGTGCTTTTTACGTACTGTATTTGGTATTATGATGAACTGCCTTTTGAAATTAAAGTACAGTATGTCATTATCTTTGAACTTCATGCAGCTGTACCCTGTAGCCCCCTCCCCAAGAACACACACAAGGCTCGCTCATAGCCGAGCTAAAAAGCCTCACTGTGCCTGCGTGTAATCCTCTTCGAGATGGGAGTTATCTGATTACTGCGCATGACTCACCCAGCCCCCCCCCCCTCCACAGAGTCATTAATTTTCTGAAGCTTGACATTGTGTTCTTAATCCGTCCATAGCCGAGCTAAAAAGCCTCACTGCGCCTGCGTGTAATCCTCTTTGAGATGGGAGCTATCTGATTACTGCGCATGACTCACCCAACCCCCCCTCCACGGAGTCATTAATTTTCTGAAGCTTGACATTGTGTTCTTAATCCGTCCATAGCCGAGCTAAAAAGCCTACTGCGCCTGCGTGTAATCCTGTTTGAGATGGAGCTATCAGATTACTGTGCATGACTCACCAAACCCCCCAACCCTTTGAGGCTTTGTTTAACGCTTTGGAAAATCCCTTCTCGAATTTGAAATGTAAATCTGATTTGCACAGCATTTTGAGAATTGAGAGTTAAAAAAACATTGTCAATTATTATGATTAGCAGGAATGTAAATAAATATTTATTTAACCAGGAACAAAAAAATAAATATAAAATGCTTGCCATTGTGTTTTTAATCAGTCCCTAGCAGAGCATCACCTCTCTATGCGCCTGTGTGTAATACTCTTTCGGATGGGAGCTAGTTGATTACTGCACATGCACCTGTAACTTCACCCACCACTGCTTGCTGGATTTTCCTGCAGAGTGTATTTGACCCCTAATGCATTCTTCTCATCATCCTCCTCACTTATTTTGTCCACCAGAAGAGTTGTCTCCCTACAATGTAAAGAAAAACAATCCGGTAAGTTACAGTGCAGTAGGCCACAAGCACAGCATTACAGTATTACAGCACAGTTCTACAGTATCAATATGCAGCAATATAAAAAATATATACTGTATACAGTACTGCTGTAATATAAATATAAATTGAAATAACCAAAATATTGGAGACAGTAGATGAACAGTACACAATATATTGGTCTATTAATATGCAGCAATATAAAAAATATATATACTGTTGTAATATAAATATAAAAAATATATACTGTTGTAATAGAAATATAAATATAAAATATATATATATATATATATATATATACTGTTGTAATATAAATATAAAAAATATATACTGTTGGTCCGGTTGAAACAATGTGGGTGCAAATCCTGTATGGTATAAAATAGACAATACGATACCGTTTGAAGACGAATATCAGAGGCATTCATAAGATGTCTTGTTAATACAAATTTCTTTTGACCACTTACCTGGAGTGCTGCCTCTGATATTCGTCTTCAAACGGTATCGTATTGGAGAAAGGTCCCGCACGAGGACCGAAACGTTGGATAAGATGTCTTGTTAATACAAATTTCTGTTGACCACTTACCTGGAGTGCTGCCTCTGATATTCGTCTTCAAACGGTATCGTATTGCCTATTTTATACCATACAGGATTTGCATCCACATTGTTTCAACCAGATGGAGTGCCTATTGTTCTGCACCATCTACTATATATATATATATATTTTAATTGTTGTGGTTAATTTAACCACCACAACATTAAAATTGGGATTACAGAAGTTCGGCCAGGGAAGCGCACGGGACCGCTGTGAGCGCGGTTCCAGGTGCATTCGCCCCAACGGGACTTATACCATATTATCCAAAACATCCAATCTGGCCATTTTCAGTCAAAAATCCCCATTGAAGACAATGTGGACTTTTGGCCAGAAATGGCCTGAACAGAACATTGGACAATATAGAGTTGCCCCCTAAGAGCCTTATTCTATATCTACTGAAGCAGCTTTTGGACCATGTTTGGATGAAAATCCCCACTGATTTATGGGGGGTTTTGGTCCAAACTGCTGCTTCTGTGTATATAGAACTACCCCCTAGGTCTAAGGCCAGGTTCACTCCCTTGAAAAGCACCATTATTACCACTAGACCACCTGTTCTCCCAAAATGTCTTCTTTTCATGGTCCCTTATACTGTATTCTTTCCTCTCTGATCAATCTGGCATGCTCCCCCTGGCTCAGAGAGAAGGGTAATGCCCCTAATGCAATAACTATCATACGGCTTCAAATAAATCAGAATGAATAAAAAGATTAAACAAAACTGAAGCACAAAGATATACACCTTTCATCTGCCAGTCAGGAAATATAGTGCTTTTTCCTGCCATATAAAATATCGATGCCCTGTGGTGAATGATACAGAATAATGGCATATACTTCATAGGGATATGATCGTATTTTTTCGGTCATTACGGTATTATTCCATTATTGCAGTTTTAATTAACTATGTTTGATATGCTGCACAAAACCAGCATGTCTTGGTCATTTGAATCACAACACCATGTATGATTACTCCTGGCACCACTAAAAAGCAAAGCCTTTCTTTTGTTAACCAGTTCAGGAATGTGGGTTAATGCACCGTACCCTTTTTACCCTCACAGCTCTGTTTTTGTGAGGTTGGCAGAAACTGACACTTTTTTTTTCGTTTGCTTAATTAAGTTGTTCCGAGGAACGCTGGTCAAACAGTTGCATCTACGTGGGGAGTCTTGCAGTGAAAAGAAAGCAGTGGGCGTTGCCAACATAAAAAGGGGAATTCTGTTATTGTTTGGGTGTAGACGGGTCATTTTTCCAACGTTACTGCTGCCCGAGTGACCACAACCCTGCACACAGCAGTGAAAGGATGGGGAAGCTGCTTAAGCATAGCTACCTTGGGTCTTAAAACAAAGTGTAAAAAAAATAAAATAAAAAAGGAGCCAAACTCATTTATAAGGCATTTTCTTTAAAGGCAAATAGTGAACTCTTTTCAATTGTGTCTCTTGGGGAGCTGCAGCTGGGTTTCACTGCGATCATACAGTGATGCCAGCTGGACCCGGGTGCATTATAATTTTAAATTGTGGTATTCTTCTCTCCTGCTCTCTGGACATCAACTCTTTTCTTTCAAACAGCCTGCAAAGTGCCCCATAGCAATGAAAGATCATAATGGTAACAACAACCGATTGTGCCTTCCATTTGAAAGAGTTGCTGCACTTTTATTCCCCAATACCAACCAATGACATTTTTTTTTTCTAAACATAATAACTTTACTTTTAATTTTACTATGGCCACCGGAATACTGAGCAGTGAACTAGGCTTGGGAATGGAAGGCAGCTGCATAGAGTATAGATAGCACGTGCACGGTATACTGTATGGAATATGGCAACTATTGGGGTTTTCGATATAAACGTCTCTCCAAATCGTCTCCTTTTCACAGTATATTTTACTTGGGATAAAGCCCTGGATAAATATGTTTTGTCTAAATTAATTTTACCTGGACTCTGAAACAGCCACGTGCGCATTATAAATATGCATGAGCTAGAAAGGCCTGCAATTATTCCTTTGCACCAAGAGGCTGTGTCTTGCTGTGTTACAGGACTCTTTAGAAGCGCAGTAATTAAAGCTAAAATAATACTGTATAACTCAAAGACAGTATATTTAACATGAAAGATGATTGTGGCCCAGCCTCCCTGTTCTGGATAGCGCCAGTTACTGGAAGCCTTTCACACTATACAATGTGCGTTATTAGTGTGACATGTTTCCCCCACCCGATGGGAGATTCTGCCATTACAGCGTATGGTGCATGCTACCTGTTGGTAAGCAGGAGGGCAGAGTCGTCCGCTGATAGTTGTGGGGACACAGGACAGGTTTCTGGGGTACATACCCCATGTGGTTCTCTAGCAGTGCAGTGCCTCCATCTGACGTAGGCTCCAGATGTATGGAGGCGATCTCCTACAGTAGAAAGACTCCCTCTCCTCCCAGTAAGATCACACACCAGGCAGGAGGTATATAAACAGGAACAGCTTTATTTGGGTCAGCACTCATAACACGACAGTGGCCTGCCCAATTACAGTCCCTGTTGGCTACCCAGCTGTAGGATGGTACCTGGACAACCACTACGGGTCAAGGACCACAGCAGCTGTCCTTGCTCTTCCCTGCCCCTCTAGCAGAGGCAGAGGTAAGGTTCACACTTACTCTCCCTCAAGGAGAAGAGGAACAGAGAAGGCCCAATGCTCAGGCTCTCTGCTGTGTGACTTGCCTCTCTCTAGTGGGGAGAGGCATTACTGAATTTGGGTGGCAACCACCCTTAAGTACAGCCAGGAGGAGGGCACCAGGTCTCATACAGGATTGGATATGCTCATGCCTAGTTCCACCTCCTCCCCCTGTCACTCAAGGGTACTGCGGGGAAAACCCATGATTACTACTGGCAGGCCTGCTCTTACCAAGTCTTACTGCCAGTGAGGGCAGACTGGTAGCCAGAAAACCAGTCCTGGCTACATTAGTCAAATCCTTATGGGTTTATTTCTTAACGTCTCTTGGCTGCAAAGCTGGATTCATTATTTTTTTACCAGATTTATTAAAACTATTTAATTATATTGAAATCAATAGGATTTTTTCTTTTGATGAATTTGGGCGCAATTCTTTTGCTCTCAGTTTGCTCTAATTTTAAAGTCAAGATATTTTGATAAATAATGGCCTATATTCACTAAAGGGTGCTAAGCTTCAGCCCGCCTTAGCTCCCATTGATCACACTAAGCACCCTTTAATGAATCTGGGTCTAAGGGCCTCATGCAGTAAGGCCCGATAAAATCTTTTCACCAAGTGTGGCGG
>WSYH01013500.1:0-16967 GCA_036426205.1 Ascaphus truei
AATAAATGTAGAAGGGTTATCAAAACCATACATGTCCTACAAATAACACTTCTCCATACAGACACACTACATTAAAATCAATTTCCTTTAATAATCCTTACTGATCGTACAATCTACATCTTCAAATGCCAATGAAACACCTCACATTCCAATCAATACATTGCATTTACATTATATATATGATACATACAATCTATGCACCATATACATTCTGCAAATGAATGTTAACAATAACAGTGCAAGCAAAATACAGATACCTCCAAACAAGTAAACTATTTTAACCAATTAGTAAACAAAAATCAATTCGCATTCATTAATTACATCCCTAAACAATTCACATTCCATCCCTAACAATTAAACAATTAACTAATTCACGCCTGGAACAGAACAATTTTGCATGTGAAAAAATATAAATACCAACCACAATACAACAGTTAAAACCAAGGCTAGCCCTAACCTCAAACACAGAATACAATACCAAGGATTACATCTATCTAATTGTAAAATACTTTAAACTCACAATAAAGCATAGCAGCATAGCCAAATTAATTTAAAACACATCAAATCAAGCTTTTAAAACAACATCATTTCTTACCCTGTATGTATATATCTCTCTAGACATATATACATACATACATACAGTGGCAAGAAATGATATACCACAAAAAAAAATACACATGTTAAAAAAGCATGTAAATTTTTTTTAAAGTTCAATTAAATACATTTCTTTAGTTCACTTACCATTACTTGGCCCCACCGACTCCCGTTGCGTAGCTTACTCACGAACCAATCCACCAGGCACAGGAACCCATAAAATAATAAACCATAAAAAAATAAACATTAAATTAAAAATCCAAATCAATCCACGGGTCTTCTATTTGTAATCCATCTTCATCTGTATTCTTCTTTCTTTTACCTTCTTCCGGGGTCTTCTTCCCGCCTTCGGCCACGCCCTGGTCTTCTTTCTTCTCCGGAGGTCCTTCCTCCGCGGCGTCTGGCTTCAAAATGAGACGACATAGGCTTTTAAAGGCATATGACGTCACATTTTCATCATATGGTTCCCACGGTCCTGATTGGGCCGTGAAAACCATGTGTTTCGGCCGATAAAAAATAAAAATGATGACGTCACTTAAAGGCAATGAAAGCACAGCCAATCAGAATGGCTTCACTTCAATTGCCTTTAAGATGACGTCATGAAAAGAAACATGGCCGGCCTCACATGGTACAGTAGCCAATCAGAGCGTGGGAACTCCATCCCTACTCTGATTGGCTCTAGTATACCATGTGACAGAGGCTTGGGGGAGAAAGGATGTGACGTCAATGAAAACCTGACACACTACCTCAGCTGCCTGTCTGGGTTGGCAAATCCCCACACACCATCATGCGGGAGACTCAGGAGTCAGGCCAGTCCAGAAACACCGTTACATTTGGAGGCGCTGCTGAGATATGTAGACCTGTCAACAGGACAGGCTTTTGCTGGGCACACTGGGAAACAGGGAGAAGTGTCTGCTGCCACTTTGTGCTGCGTTGGGACGGACCTAGGGTTAGTCAGGGGGCTGATGGAGTTTGTCAGTTCGCAGGAACGACCTAGGGGCCTGAAAGGAGTGAGGGGTTTGGAGCCAGGCTATAGCTGTCCTAGTCACCTTGAGGCAGTGCTAGTTGGTAGGATGCCTAAAGGGATAGCCTGTTAACGTGGTCAGGAATCCTGGAGAGGGTCTGCGCTAGGCTGACCAAGATAGGTAGACGCCCAAGTACTGCATGGAAGCCCCAGAGTACTCTAGCCCATTCCAGACCACTTACCGAAGGGAGCACAGACTGGGAGGAAGGAGATACAGCAGACACTGAGAGAGTGAGCCTAGCCTGAGGTAGTGCAGCACGAGTCCAGTCTACATTAGGTACACAAGGTGGTGCATCAGGACAATCTTTATTGTACCGGTGTGGTGGCTGTCCCGCAGAGAGGAGCCCCATGTACCATAACTGCTACGAGAGAATGTCGACCGCAAGAATGGAGGATCCGCGCGGTGCGGATAGTCCAAAATGGCGACCGGAGGCTGATGGGAGAGCACACGTGGCGTGCACCCCACTGAAGAGCAAGCTGTTGCTGACATGTCTTTTACCAGCCTGCTATGGAGTGGAGCGAAAGCTGTGGCCGCACCGTTTTGGTCCTGCTTAGGACCCCGGGGTGCTGCCCAGGAGGATAGTAGCGAGGACATTACAATTGTATCTGAGGAACAGGACTTACAAAATGGCGGCTTCCGCCTCCCCGGAAGTCCGCGTGGGCCAGTGGCAGATAATTCTGCAAATGCGGGACTTGCAGAGAGTTGGCCAGGAATGGCGCCAACAGGAAAGCCCCGCCCTGATGGGGGGTACAGCGCGAAAGCTACAGCCGCGCCTTCATGGACAGGGACCAGCTCAGCCCCAGTGTTGAGCCAACCGCTTAGTCTGTGGGACCCTCCCCTGAACTCAACCAGGGGGAGTGGTTTCCGACTATGCCCCGTGGGCACGAATCCGGCGTGCCAAGGAACTTGTGCACTGACGGCGCAACTACCGGAAGTAGTTCCGGCCGCTGGGGTAGCGTGCAAAAAGGAGGGATACTTTGCACGCAAGGCAGCTGAAAGGAAAAGACTGGAATTGGTGGCAAGAGAAGAACCCCACCCTGCTGGGGACAAGGGCGCGAAAACTCTGACCGCACCCGCTAGGACTGAGAAGGGCGCGGTCTTAATTAAAGGACATTCTATTCCCTTGTGGGACCCGCCTATAATTGCTACCATTGGGGGCGGGTTTCAACTGTGTCAGAGCAAGGAGGAGCCGAACCAGGGAGTGGCTGGTCCTTCAACTTCTGTTGGTCATTCGCGAGGAACCAGCTCCAAGGACAGACCTTTGCTAAAAGTGGCTCCCACTAAAACCATGGCCTGCTCCTCGACTGTGACCACAATGGTATCCACACAGCCCTACGCGGTGCCCGGCGGGGTACTGGTGGTCAGGGTGGCCAATACTGAGACAGTAGTGGGGCTCTGCTTGCAATGCAGACTGCCCGGAGGCACTGTGGGCACGGCGTCGCGCTGTTCACAATGTGGGACTCAATATCTTTGGCCGATGCCTACCTTCGTGCCAATTCAAATCAGCGACCCCCCGGGGGATACGGCTAGGCTGTCCGCCGAGTCCCCTGGTGCACTGTGGCTTAACAGTGCAGGTCCCGGAGAACGGGGATCGGAGCCGTCTCCATCGGCTGGGTCAAAAGAAAAGGAAGCGGTCGGGCAGTATACCGACCGAGAGAGCCGAAGGCGGTCGCCACGATTGGTGACCCCTAAGCCGGCGACAGGGGACTCCTCCGACGAGGATCTCCGTGAACTATCTGGGATCAAGGCGGCCTCCGGTAAGGAGAAAGGGAGAGCGACACCACTCGCCGTGAGTAGTGGTAGGGAGAGTCGGGCATCACCCGCGGATCGGCGAGTCGAAAGGCGGAGTCCTTCCGTTCCGGGGACCAGCAGGTCCAGTGGAAACGGACGCGACACGCCTACCCCCCTGCGGAGTGGTAAGAACAGCACTGGCACTTACCTAGCTCTGGTCGCAGGTGTTGCAGAGGAAGGGACGTGCAAGGCCCGGGCAGTACGTGAGGGGACGGCGGAAGAGCTTCCGGGTGTCCAACCCAAGATGGCGGCACGTCCGGGTCCGGTGAGGACGTCACTTCCGGCAGAAGCAGCGGAGCGGCCGGAAGAGGAGAATCAACGCTTCGGCGATCGGCTGGATGTTCCCGATTACCACAAAAGACACGGAGCTGGCAGGCCGAGCAGCGGACTGAGAAGGGTGAGGTCTCGTCTACCGAACAGTCAACTGACAGCCGGGAACCGGTCGTAACCCCGTGGCGGCCGATCGCTTGTTCTATGCCCAACCCCACGCCCTAGATAAGGCCCTTGCCCCAGCCACTTGTCCCCGGGGGTCCCCGCCTAGTTTGGAGGTGGTGGAGGTGTCCTTGGGGTGGATGAGGAACGGACTGGGGAGAGACTGAGCAGTTGTGCTACGGAGGGTGTTTCCAGGGGTGGAGGGCAACTGGGTAAGGCAGCGGTGGACCGGTGGGTGCCTAACATACCCGAGCAGTCAGAGGGAAAGGCACCGGGGTCATATCGATGGTCTAAACCGCACTCTGAAAGAACATCGGGGGTATTTTCATGGGGGGATGCGGAGGAAGGTGACTCCATGGACTCCGATAAATTTAAGGAGACCCGGTGGTGGGTCCCCTTATTTGAGGGCTATGTGGCCTGGATGGATCGTACGCGATTCCTTATCCGAAGGGAGGATGTAGTAGATTACTGGTGGGCAGTAGGAGAGTTCACACCCGCGCAGAGGGATAGGGAGCTACAAGAGAGGTGGTTCAAAATCGAGCGCAGGGAAATAGAGCCCATGGGTCCTGACATCATATCAGACCCGGTAGACCCTGATGAACCCCTATCATGGGTGCTGCCCGGACGAGCAGGGAATGCTGAGCTGACCAGGATAAGCCGGGCTGAGAGGGCCATTGTCGCTAAGTACAAGGCGTCCCACGGGTTGGAGTACCCGTATGTCCCTGAACCCCTTATGGAGGAGATTGAGGAGAATAGGGATAGCTGGCTACGGGAAACTATTGAGATGTACATGGTGAATAAGGGGGGTGCGATAACTGGACGCAAGGCCGAGGATAGGATAGATCACCTAATGAGGGTTTGGAGTATTGGCCGGAATATTCACAAACACAGGGTAACATATAGACCTGAGAGGGGATTGCCGCGCCACTACCACGTCCTGGACATGGGTGGTCGGGAGGTTAAAAAGCCTGACCCTAGTCACTATTTTTAGGTGGTACTAGACATATTGTTGTGCGAGTTCGCGGCTGCTGGACGGGGCAGGCTTGGCGCAATGGGATGTCATTTATGTTATATGTTCACTGATGATGTGTGTTTCCGTTTTACAGTGCTTCCTGGAGAAAGGTACTTCAAATTTAGGTCCCAGCCGGGGATGGCGGGATTCACCAGGGGGAGAATGTAACCATGCTGTAAAATGGTTGCAGTCATCTCTCCTGCTGACAGTAAGGCCTGGTAAGTTATGGGCATGCCAGCAGTAATCATGGAGGTTTGCCCTCACACCCTGGTGAGGTGCCCTATGTATGGATGGGAGTGGTCACAGGCTCTGACTCCATGGTTAGTGATGTCAGAGTTGTGCCAGCCCCAAGAGGATACATAAGGCACAGCACTGATTCAAAGTTAGGAGTTGCCAAGTGATTAGGAGAAGGAGGAGGAGTCTGCTAAGGGGTTATGTTATAGTAGCTGAATAATGATACTGTGACCAGGGACCTGGCACAGAATAGATATCCCTGCGGGGATAGGGAATCCCTAATTCAGGAGGACAATACCTTTCAAAGGGAAGTACGGTGAACAATGGAGGGCTGAATACACCCCATTGTGGAGGGCAGCTGGCCCACCGTACTAATAAAGATATTCCTGATTAACAACACTCTCGTGTGTAAGTGTGGAGTCATTGCACAGAGAGAAGCACCACAGAGGAGTTCCTCAACAGAATCATCCCCCAGCGGACGCTGGGATCCTGATGAGGTGGAGGCGCTGCACTGGATATAGGTAGGACTCAGCACACTACCTCAGCTGCCGGTCTGGGTTGGCAAATCCCCACACACCATCATGCGGGAGACTCAGGAGTCCTGTAGCCAACAGGTGCACCACCAGACATCACACTGTAACGGGGACTAGTTAGACCACAGGGGCCAATGTGAGATTGGGTGGGTCAGGCCAGTCCAGAAACACCGTTACATGTACTGCTGCGGCAGAGTTTTTTCGAGCATTTGCCCGTTCTCTGCCGCAGCAGTAGCCTGGCGCGCGCCCGAGAGTGACGGGCGCGCGCCGAAGCAGCGGAAGAGCGCCCTCCGATCGGGGCGCTCTCCCTACCGCTGCCGGGTCCGCCGGGTCCCCCGGAACCCCCTGCCGCTGTCCCGCGATCGCGGGACACCAGGGCTCCCTCGGGGAGCCCCTGGACGCGCGTGCAGGGGGCGCACGCTCCCGAAGACGCGTGACCGCGCGTCTATGACGCGCGGCAGAGCAAGAGGGTGCGGCCAACTAGCAAGCGGAGATTTCTCCGGTTGCGGGTGGGGACGACCACACTCGAATAAAGTGTGTCGGTACTGTACATGCAATGTCTTGTATATAATGTATAACCCTGTTCACTTAATGTAACTGTATTTGTAACCGTGTATTTGTCATTATATCTCTATGCCCGGGACATACGTGAAAACGAGAGGTAACTCTCAATGTTTTACTTCCTGGTAAAATATTTAATAAATAACCCCCCCCCCCCTATCCCCCATACACAGCATCCTGCTGACTCAAACTGCCCTCAATACCCCCCCCCTATGCACCCAGCCCTGCTGCCACTCACTGACAATATATATTTTAACCAGAGACAAACATAAAACACAGACAAAGCTCAGTTTTAGCACATCCAGTGAAACTATACACGGTACAGTGCCTAAATATATATGTACAAAATCTTATTAAGTAAAATGGTCTTTTAGTTTGACATTTTTGGCCAAAATTGTTGTAAGCCCCTGAGCCAACGGCACGGCAGACACATTTCAGGGGTCCCTACGCCAATATAAATTCTTAATAACCTGTGTAATAACAGGAAGAATGATATAATAAATCTGTCAATTTAGTTGCAAAGTTCTAAGTCTGATTGAAGCTTTTATTAACCTGTACATTACCAGGAAAAGCACTCTGTATCAGAGTTGTCACAACCACACTGCAAGCAAGCAAGTTCCCCTGAGTGTCAAACTGAAAGACCATTTTACTTAATAGATATTTGTACATATATATTTAGGCACTGTACCGTGTATGAGTTTCACTGGATGTGCTAAAACTGAGCTTTGTCTGTGTTTTATGTTCTGTCTCGTGTTTAAATATATATTGCCATGCTCAGTAGCATCCTCTTGACACTCATATGCTTATATATGCTGTGGTATTCTGGGGGTTCAATAGGAGCTTGTTAGGTGTCCAGTTTTACAATTCTTGTTCAGCTAGTCTTGGCTGTTTGGAGGGGGCACCTCCTACCTAATTGAAGCTTACCCCCTCCCACATTAAATGGTTAAGGGCTCACTCCATAGCATCTTTCCACTCAGGTGACTTGATTGCTTGCAGTGTGGTTGTGACAACTCTGATACAGAGTGCTTTTCCTGGTAATGTACAGGTTAATAAAAGCTTCAATCAGACTTAGAACTTTGCAACTAATATTGACAGATTTATTATAAATCATTCTTCCTGTTATTACACAGGTTATTAAGAATTTATATTGGCGTTAGGGACCCCTGAAATGTGGTCTGCCGTGCCGTTGGCTCAGGGGCTTACAACAATTTTGGCCAAAAATGTCAAACTAAAAGACCATTTTACTTAATAGATATTTGTACATATATATTTAGGCACTGTACCGTGTATGAGTTTCACTGGATGTGCTAAAACTGAGCTCTGTCTGTGTTTTATGTTCTGTCTCTGGTTTTAAATATTAAATCCATGGGAAGAATCACAAGCTCTCTTAAAAATGTATTTACACGTGTGGGTTAAAAAAAAAGGTTTTAAGTGTTTTTTTGACAAAGCAAAAAATACATGAAACCAGGTGTTTAAATCACATTTTTAGTTTACTTCAGTGTTAAACCAGTATTACATCACACTGCAACAATATTATAACAGAAAAAGGAAGAAATCCCAACATTGGGAAATATACAGAATGTAATATTTTTAAGAACATTGTGCTGTTTTGCTTTGGAGTGGAGTCATTACCCCCAAGTCACATCTCAATTTAGGCTTTGGTGTTGGCTCATCTCGAGGTGTCGACATCCCGCTGGACTGTGTGACTGTTGGTGTTGTAAAGGGAGATGCTGGCCTAATAACCTCGATGGGCTGTTGTATCACATTTATTAATGGTGTCCCAACAGAGCTGTATGACCTGACTTTAGCCTCTTATTACTGCCATGGACTCACGTTAGTGTCTCTTTCCATCCTGAAGTAGGAGCTCGGTGTTCCTACAGTGATTGCGATGGACATAGCAACTGCTGCTGATATAGCAGTATTGCAGCATCACCAATGGGATTATCCACAGTATGAGCCCAGGGCCGGTGCAAGGGTATTTGGGCCCTGGGCCTTCATCTTGTGTGTGTCCCATTTTTCCTAAAATTCATACACACTCCCTCTCTCCCTGTCATTCTCTCTATCTCTCTCCATCATTCCTTTTCCCCCCTCTCGCCCTATAATTCTCGTTCCCTCCTCTCGCACTGTCACTCTCGTTCCGCCCTCTCTCCCTGTCAATTCCGTTTCCTCTCTCTCCCTGCACTCCCGTTCCCCCTCTCTCCCTTTCAATCTCATAACCCCTCTCTCACAGTCACTCTCCCTTTCTCTGTCCCTCTCCTATTATCTCTCCCCTTCCCTCATTCACTCTCACCTCTCTGTCATTCTCCCCCTTCTGTCTCTCTATCCCCTCTCTCTCACTCTCTCTCATTCTACCCTTCTCTCTCTGTCATTCTTCCACTCCCCTGTCACCCACCCTCCTCTCTCTATCACTCGCTGGCATTGTACCCCCTCTCTCTTTGTCATTCTCCCCCCTACCTCTCGTTGTTATTTTCTCTCCACCCTCTTTCTCTGTCATTCTCTCTCCCCCTGACACTGACACCTTCTATTGTCCAGTCAACATGGCTTAGCAACGTCAACAACTCATGAAGTGTCAAGTTACCATGACAATGGGATGCCTTCTGGCGCTGCGGTATTACGTGACGTCCCATTGTCATGGTAATGGGATGCCGTGCGACGTCATGATGTCACGTTGCATCCCATTGTCATGGCAACGTGATACTACGTGACATGGCGACGTCACATAGCATCCCATTGTCATGGCAACCCGGCACCATTTGCAGTTGCAGAGCTATTTTGACGGGAACCTGCAGGGGGTAGGGGAGACACTGATGCCACATCCAGAGATTTTCAGGTAAGCCCGGAGATACGTTGCCAGAACCCACAGTCTACGTCTCAAACCCAGAGTGGTGGTAACCCTTCCTGACACACACACAAACACACACAGCACAGTAAAACAAAACACACAGCAGGACAGAGCAGATCACACACACACACATCCTCACCTCTCTCTGGTCCACACTCTTTCTTCCTCTACTTGGCCCCGCCCCCAGGTTCCTTACACCTCCTCCTGATTGGCCAATCAGGATGGAGTAAACTAACCGTCTCTCTTCCTACTAGGAGAAATCCCCCTGCAGTGTTAGAAATCTGTCACCCAAGGCATCAGCCTTATTGGCCCAATGGTGAACCGGCCCTGTATCAGCCACGGCTAGAGCAGGGGCAGGAGGACGTGCCACAGCTGGAGGTTCCACCTCCGTTAAACGTAAAATGAAGGACTCCCCAGCCTCTCCTTGAGAAGTAACCAGTTGGGAGTCGGTGAGATGGGCCTACATATTGTAAAGAGAACAGAAATGGGTATGATCACGAAACTCTGCCAGAATAAATATAAAATGAAGGACTAAATCTTCCAGAAGGTGCAAAGTTTCCGCGTGCCTTTATTCTCATTAAACTGAATACGCGCTGAAGTTTAGCACCATTTTATTACAGCTGGTCTTACATGCACAAGTGAAGTGCAACATTGTATACAATATGAATCAAAGTAAAAATGGATTTGCATGTTAAAATATTGAAAACCTGTTCTAAAGGGTGTTAGCGTTTAACATACCTTTAGTGTCCCACCTGTCAATATAACCTGAGGCACGGTAAAAGGTTAAAGTTATTTGTGCTAGTAGTTCTGCATTGAAAAATGTGAAGATACATGTTTTGTTTTTTTTGGAACGTGACTAATCTTTAACACTTGATACATCGACACTAGAGTTAATATTAATCTGCACTATATGGCTAATGCTACACACAGTGGGGTCAGCTAAAATAATGATCAATTAACTGAAATGACCCTAGAATCTTTCTTTCAAAAAGTAAATTGGTATAAATATTTTGAAAAACACATACTAGCAACACAATGATTCCTATACAGTACTTGTGTGTTAATGGGACATGTCATGCTTACTTTATAATGTCCATATCATTGTAACATTGTTGAATAATCAGCTTGTGCTCATTCCACTCAAGCTGGAGCTCGTTAGGTGGATCACCTACAGTATTTATTCATGTGACGTTACAGTAGTTGCCCTGATCGGACGGAGCTTTGTGGATCTATTCCTTCGTTTCATAAATTGGAAATATGTTTTCATTATTTAATTCCTGATAAAGTCATGCGTTTGTTTATGCTCCATAAAGATCTATCTAACACCAAAATGTGTTTCCTTTTAGATCAGTGCACGCTAATATCTACATTATTCCCAGTATTTATATTCCTAATGCCGTGCCAGGGTGAAGACGAACAGACCGATAAACCATTTATCACAGTTGTTTTATTCTTTTATACTCAGCAGTTCAGCACGGTGAATGTGGAACCAGTTACAAGAAGAACTATAATAACACTAGCAGTGCTCAGCACACTAGACGTCACAAAGTAAGCTATTCTCATTGTGCTGCTTCCCTTTGCAGCAATTGCTAGGAGATTTGCCCCAGTTTTTGATCCATCTGCGTCTACTTGTTCTTTGGAGCATCGAAGGAGGAGTTACACAGAAAACAAATTATGAGATGAACCAATTCACTGCCAATGTGTGTCACTATATCTCCATTTCAAATTGTGCCAGGTCTGAGGCGATGTTAACTTTCTTAAAAATCTGTGACTTGCGTAAGAAGCTAGGGCAGCACGTTTGGTTTAGTATATACAGTATGTGGAGCAAAACTGGAGCAGTGCATCAAAACAACTTGTTCTATGCACCGATTCATAGGCTGGACGATATGGAAAAGAAGCCTTGTTCCAGGGCCTGGATGGCAGTAAAGCTAAGAAATAACGACACATTATCGGAAGCTAATGCACTGCTGTGCTTCCAATAATGTGACACGAAGCCTATGCTAATAAGATATACAACGACTGTTTTTGCATATTTTTAGCTTTGAGGGTACACGTTAACCTCACAGGGGGGGGGGGGGAGTTTGCTGGTGTTTTAGGTACTGTCCCGTTATAATCCCTGATGTTACGTAGCTTTGTGAATCTGACCCTACACCATAAAGCGTGGGAGTGCTTTTCTCCCCAGTAGTAGAACAGTTTTAAATAAAAAGCTTTGGTTTCATTGGAAGAGGAATGTTTCTAAAGGTTTCTGCACATGCATCTATCCAACAAAAGGTTATGCTGAATAATATCTAAAGATGATTGCAATTTTTTTTTTCGTTTTCATGGTTTACGTTTTATTGGTTTAAGTTCCACAAGTTCATATTCATCATTTGTAACCTCCTCTGCATTTTTGTGATCTCATTCCTCGCCCGCCTTCTTTACCTAATGTATAAATACCAGAACCCCTGACTAGAGTGTAACATTGAGGTCTCTGGCTGCATTAATATCACACCTATCTGCACTGATCTGTCCGGAATCCTCTCATAATGAGATCCCTTCTGCAAGTTCTATGTGTCCTCTCAGCTCTTGTAGCGACAGGTAAGTCTGTTTCTACTAAGAAGGGACACGCCACTATTCCTGAATGTTGTGCCTTTTAGCTCTTTTAAAGGTTATGGGTCACTAGAAAACAGTATAAAAAATATGTATTTGCAGTGATCCCTTTATTGCAGGGGTTGCATGTAAGTATAGTGTTTGCTCCTTGCCACAATAAAGTGGTGTCTTTGTGAGGAACATTGAGTAGCCTTGGTTAACACATTTCCTCCATTACGATTTATAGGAGATTAGTGTATAGTAAATGAATGTGCATTAAGGCAGATACTAAAGATGTAGCAAACTTTCAGGTAACAAATACAGTAGTCCCCAGTGCCAAGGCTATTTGCTTTTTCACACTAGACGCTTGGTACATCTGTATATAATAGTGTATCTCACGAAGCAGGTCTGTAAATATCCATGCCATGGAAAGTAATGTAAGAGCCAGTCCTGTTACAGGGCTTCAACACATTCAGTAAAGATCCCACCAGCAGTGAAAAGGTTAGTTTTGTTACCATCTTAAACCATAAGCCAGCAAACAAAAATCACCACATGAGTTAGAGGTAATGGTGCATGAGATTGGCAGGTGGGGAGAAGTCTTAGATACAGATACAGGTATATGTTGACAATGTTATGTATTTTGCATCAGTTTAGCACGAAGGGGACTTTTGATAAATAGCACCCCTTGTCTTTAATACCTCTGACGCACTGGTTTTACAGCTAAAAAAAATTGATAATCCCTTTCTTTCACTATTGTAATAAATATGGCAGACATTATTAAGTATTTTTATAAATTTGGCACACCAGGGGTTAACATTGGTTACAAATTGTCTTAAAAATACAATAATTGTTTTTATGGCCTGTCAACCTCCACAAGGCCATGTTTTATGGGTTTTATAAGTCTGATGTTATCTAGCAATAAAGACATCTGGTTTTGCCAGTGTGGGAATTAAGATACAGTACAGTGGCGACCAACTTTATTCGAACTTGGCTAGTTCCGCGAATATCGGAATATCCCGGTGATGTGCGGTTTAGTATCGTTTTCTCCCGGGGTATATTGCATTATATCACGCCCGTGATTTAAGCATTTTATTCCCGCTGGCTGCAATACTGCAATGCAGTGTAAAAACGCATGGGGCGTTTGCGAGCTGTTGTCTTTGAAGCCGAGAAATTCATGAATTGTAATGCAGTATATACTGTATATATACAGTATATACTGTATAACAACAACCCCTATAACCCGTAACATACACATACAGTACTGTATATGCACATCAATGATACTATAGGCCGGCGGGGGCGAATTGTGTTTGCAGCAGAGAGAGAACCGCTGCTCTCTCTGCGCAAACATCGGCACATTAAAAATGATTTAAAATACATTTTTATTCATAGTGTAGATGTGCAGGGGGTCTCCGGAGCTGAACCGCGTTGGTTTCAGGTCCGGGGACCCCCTGCTCCCCGAGATACAGACCCCTTTATGGGGTGCCGGTATCCCTCTGCATTTAAAGGTCCCGATCAGTCACCCGAGCCAGGCATATAAATGCAGAGGGATACCGGCACCCCATAAAGGGGTCTGTATCTCGGGAAGCAGGGGGTCCCCGGACCTAAAACCACAGCGGTTCAGCTCCGGAGACCCTCTGCACATCTACAGTATGAATAAAACACATAAATAAATAAACACTCGTTCCTTACCCTTGCGGCTATGTGCTATGGTAACGAAGCAGCATGACTGTATTTTTAATAATATTGTACAGTGAGCAGGGGGTTCCCTGAGCCAGAAATTAATGCTCAGGGACCCCCCCTGCTCCTGCACAATATTATTAAAAATACAGAAATGCTGCATCGTTGCCATAGCTGATAGCCGCTAAGGCAATGAAGGGGTTAACCCACCGTGCCCGATTTATTGTGGGTAGCTGGGTGGGTGAAGGGGGTATTTGGCCCTTGGTGTGAGTTTAGGACTTGCGGGGGGTTTGCGGGTGCACTTAACCCCTTCACGGCCATAGCAGTTAATACCGCTACGGTCATGAAGGGGTTAACCCCTTCCGCTACCCCCCCGCAGGCCCAAAACAACCATCGTTGGGGCTAATACCCCCTTCACCCACCCCCGCTACCCACAATAAAAAAAATTCACACACAGCAGCCGCCCAAAAAATAAATAAATAAATCTAAATAAATAAATACATGAATATAAAAAAATACATTTAAAATACATTTTTATTCATAGTGTAGATGTGCAGGGGGTCTCCGGAGCTGAACCGCATTGGTTTCAGGTCCGGGGACCCCCTGTTCCCCGAGATACAGACCCCTTTATGAGGTGCCGGTATCCCTCTGCATTTAAAGGTCCCGATCACGTGACTGCGGCATGAAAACCAAGCAGAGGGATACCGGCACCCCATAAAGGGGCCTGTATCTCGGGGAGCAGGGGGTCCCCAGACCTAAAACCACAGCGGTTCAGCTCCGGAGACCCTCTGCACATCTATCATCATGTGTGTGTATTACTGTATATGTATAGTCTCTGTATATATATATATATATTATAAATATATATATATATATATATATATATATTATAGATATATAATATCTATATATATTATATGTATATAAAGTTGCATGATGAAGCCCACACTGTACAAATTCATGAGGTGAAGGGTGGGTAATCGGCCCAGTGGGGCTTAACCCCTTAATTACCTTTGCGGTATTATCAGATAAGGTGTTATTTTTAAGGGTTAATGATATCTATGTAAATTTGCAACTGTATTGCTTGTATTGGCTATGTATTTTGTGGGAGACAAGATGTTGTGGCGACGGACATTCGTATTGATGAGGTCAGTTACTTTATTTATTTGGAATATGCTAGTTAATGTTTAATAATGGGCAATTAATATATTATCCAATTGGATAATAGTTATTTCTGCACATTATTGTCTGTAGGTGTTGGGGGGGGGGGAGGGGGTATGTATGAATGTATAGGCCAAATTTTTTTTTTTACATTCAGGGTTTGTTCCGTGGTTCTGCGTGCGGACCCTGGAGACCACCCTGTGGTTTCCGGGTATCTCACGGTACCAGGCTGGTGGTTCCACGGGTGACACATGCGGGGATGATGAAGCGGTGGCCTCACCTTTGTGGGGGGCACCGCTGACCCGTAGTCGCGGGGATGAAGCTGGGTGGCCCCACTTCTGTGGGGGCACGCAACCCATAGGTGCAGGAATGATGATGTGTGGTCCACTTCTGTGGGGGCACCGCGGACCCATAGTGAGCACTCAGTGAGTTCCCCAGAACCCCGTGGGAACCACCAGGCCG
Source organism: Ascaphus truei (assembly GCA_036426205.1). Taxonomy (NCBI): domain Eukaryota; kingdom Metazoa; phylum Chordata; class Amphibia; order Anura; family Ascaphidae; genus Ascaphus; species Ascaphus truei. The sequence continues at coordinate 14,896 of WSYH01013500.1, forward strand.
CAGACAACTGTGGGTCTGACCCGGGGCTCAGACATCCTGGGCCTACCGTGGGGACCCAATTGTGGCCACAGGTGACCCAAGGAGACCACCGGGGGCCATGGTGCTGGCGGGAACCCACCAAGCAGGCCTCCAGAAACTGTTTTAAAAAAGGCTGCTGGTACCCTGTAGGTCTCTGTCCAGGTGCCCCGCCAGCCCACCGGGGGACTCGCATGGGGCTGCGTTATGAACCCTGTATGTAAAAGAATAAATCATGTATTTATGGGGGGGCACCGGGTGTGGGTATGTATTAAAAATAGAAGATGTTTATTGTGGGTCACTGTATTGTTTTTATTGTGGGGTTACTGGGGGTGGGGGGGGGGGTGTTTTCCCAACGGTATGTGGAAAAGCCTCCCTTGTGGGTACTGGGTGGGGAGGGTGGTTAGCTCACGGGGGGGGGGTAGTGTGGGGAGGGTAGTAGGCATCCCGAGTGGTGGGTGAGGTGGTGGGTTAACCCTTAATGACTGTAGAGGTTAATAACCAGCATGGTGATAAGGGGTTAGGGGAAATACTTTGTAGTTTAATTTTTGCTCTGTTTTGCAGCAGCAGGGGGCCATGTGCCAGGTGGGTGGTAGTGGGTAGTGGGTGTGGGTGTGGTTATTTAAACAGGATCCCCCTCCAAACATTTACATACAGTACACTGCACTCACAGAAACACAGGCAGGGAGATTTAACTGACACAATAGGGGGAGGGGAGCTTACACAGATTAGTCAAAGCAGGGAAGCTTAGCAGACACAATAGGGAGAGGGGGCTTTACACAGATCACAGTCAAGGAGGTGGGTTTATACCCACTCCCCCTCCCACATTACATAAACTGCACTCACAGCAACACAGGCAGAGAGATTTAAACAGAAACATTAGGTGGGAGGGGGCTTTAAACAGATTACACTCAAGGCGAGAGAGATTTAACAGAAACATTAGGGGGGAGGGGGCTTTAAACAGATTACAACTCAAGGCAGAGAGATTATTTAACAGAAAACATTAGGGGGGAGGGGGCTTTAAACAGATTACACTCAAGGCAGAGAGAGTTTAACAGAAACATTAGGGGGGAGGGGGGCTTTACACAGATTACACTCAAGGCAGGGAGATACAGGGGATGTACTGTACTGTTGTTGTTTATTGCAATGCTTCATGTGTGTACAGTATAATGTTTTTTACAATTGATTAGAATGATTAATCCTTGGTATTGTAAGGGTTAGAGGTTGGTTTTAAATTTTGTATTTGGTTTGTACTTATATATTGTTTTTGTTTACTTGATGCTAAATAGTTGACTTGTTTGGAGTTATCTGTATTTTGCTTGCAATGATATTGTTCACATTCACTTGCAGAATGTATATGGTGCATAGATTTTATGCATCATAAATACCATGTAAATGCAATGTATTGATTGGAATGTGAGATTTTTCTTTGTCATTTGATGATTTAGTTGTAGATCAGTTAGGATTATTAAAGGAAATTTCATTGTAATGTAGTGGTCTGTATGGAGAAGTGTTATTTGTAGTACAGTAGGATTTTGATAACCCTTCTACATTTATTTGTATATTGGTTCATCATGTGTGTGTATATACTGTATGTATATAATATATAAATATATATATATATATATATACTATATATATATAATATATATATATTATATATGTTTTATCTTCATGTATTTATTTATTATTTAGATGTATTTATTAATGTGGGGCTGCTGTGCGTGAATTTTTTTTATTGTGGTAGCGGGGGTGGGTGAAGGGAGTATTTGGCCCTTGGTGTGAGTTTAGGACTTGCAGGGGGGGGTGCAGGTGCATTAACCCCTTCACGACCGTAGCAGTTATACCGTACGGTCGTGAAGGGGTAAGTGCACCGCTACCCCCGCAAAGCCCTAAACACCACCGTTGGGGTAATACCCCTTCAACCCACCCACGCTACCCACAATAAATAAAATCACACACAGCAGCGCACAATTATATAAAAAATCTAAATAAATAAATAAATACATGAATATAAATAAATACATTAAAATACATTTTTTATTATAGTGTAGATG